>JAGFMF010011436.1:507087-518675 GCA_019455555.1 Galemys pyrenaicus
TGGGAGGAGGCGGAAGACCTCCGGGGAGGGCTCCCAGGCTGGGAGTCTCCTTGCAGCCTGGGAGTGTCTCCTTTCTGGCTGGGGGGGGTCTTCTCGTAGCTGGGGCGTCTCCTTGTGGGCTGGGGGTCTATTCTCGGGCTGGGGGTCTCCTTGTGGGTTGGGGGGTCTCCTCCCGGGCTGGGGGTCTCCTTGTGGGTTGGGGGGTCTCCTCCCGGGCTGGGGGGTCTCCTCGCGGCTGGGGCGTCTCCTCTCTGGCTGGGGGAGTTTTCCCCCCCGGGCTGACTGGGTCTCCTCCGGCTCCGGCGGGGTGGGAGGTGGGGGGCGTGTCTCCTCCCCGGCTGTCCCCTGCGCCCCGCCAACTGCACAGAAGCCCGGCCCGCACTGCCCGGCTCCCGCCCCTGGTCCACGGAGCTGCCCACACCTCCGCTGGCGCCTCTGGAATCCGCGGCGGAGCGCTGGAGGCCGAGCCGTCTCTTTACTAGAATGCATGCCAGAAAAAGGGGGGAAAGGACAACGGCACAGTCGTCCTCTGGGTTTTGGTGAGTTTGGCCACTTGACCAGGCCAGCGCGAGGCGTCAGGGCTGCCGTGGAGAAGCGCCGCTGGCGCCCATAGGTCGTGGGTCGGGGATGGGCAGCCGCAGCCGGCGGAGCCGGAGAGCGCTGGGGGCGGGGCTGGAAGGGGTCGCGTGGGCGTGGGTGGTGGCGTCCGGCAAGGAAGGCGGGTTGTCTGACCAGCCCTCGCCTTCGCGGGTCCCCGCCGCCCCGCAGTTGGACGGCTCAAGCCCCCCTCCCGCACCCTGTGCCCCGCAAGCTCACGCGGCCCTTGCTGGGGTGCCTTCTGCGCCAGGAGACGCGTGGCCCCCCGGCCGCTGGAGGCCTCGGCTCCCGCGTGGCCAAGCTCCCTCCCTGCCCGCCCCCACGGACGCTCCTGGGGTCTCGGAGCCAAGCCCCTGGCCCTGCAAGGCACGAACTCACGTGGTGGACACACCGTCACGGCGGCGCGAGACCCCACGGCTCTGCCTATGGAGGCCAAGCCGCGGCGAAGAAAACCGGGTTTTCGCTGCGTGTTCTGTTGAGCTAATTCAAGGGCCTTCTGCATCTCTGGGGTTCACAGCCTCTCCCGGTGTCGGTGGGGAGCCTCTGGCAGCCACGTGTTCGGTCTCTGAGGCTCGATTTTCGCGAAGTGTGAATCATCACACCGCACTCCAGCGCTGACAGCTCCGCGAGGCTTCCAGGAGATTCGGCAGTTTCTCCTGCCTCTAATTGCGCTGCCTGCAGTGTAACCAGAAATCCTTCCTCGCGTGTCTCAGCGACAAAACAGAATTCTTCCTATCACTTGTGCATTTCCTCCGGCTGGGGGATGTAAATCACCTGGCTGCTGGCGGGAAGCATGCAGATCATGCTCCAGCAGTAAATATTTGCTCAATTTGTCGAGAATTCCATCTGGTAGATGTTAGGGTCTTCTGAACCCACTGCTTTTCATTCCAGTGTTGCATCCCCAAGAAGTAATTTATTTTGTGAATTTTGGCCTGCAATTATGGTCCACATTAAAATTTGCCCTTATACTTGTCTACCAATTTGCAGATAACAACGTACTGGCAACTAGATAAATATGCAGGGGAGGGAGGCCGAGTTTTCGGGGAGGGGGACCCTGATGCTTTACCAAAGCTTTGACTTGGAGACTGCAAATTGTAACATGAATCATAAAATGTTCCTTGATTGCACATGCTAAAATGTGAAAAAAAATGCATCTGAGTCAAATAAAAATGAATCACCTCACACAACTTAACAAAAAGAAAACAAATAGCCCAAACAAAAAATGGGCAGAAGAGCTAACCAGACACTTCTCCGAAAAGACACGTGGACCACCAGCGGGCGTGTGGAGAAGATGCTCACCATCACGTCCCACCAGGGGAGGGCAAACCAGAGCCACGATGAGAGTCACCTCTACCTGGACACTGACCCAGCTTCAGAAGGACCAGAAACAGGTGAGGGTGTGGAGAAAAGGAAACTCATACCCTGTGGGTGGAATGTGAACTGGTCCAGCCCTTGGAAAACAGCGTGGCGGTTTCGCAAAATATTAAACGTACATGGTGCCTCCCTAGTGGCGCACGGGTTGAGCACCACACTGTGGGGCTTCTGTAGCCACTGCAGTGCGAGTTCCTGGGCACAGAGCTCACCCACAGGGAGCAGCAGACCTCTCCTGCCTCCCTGCTGCTCCCCTCAGCAGTGTGTTTCAGTCAATCTGCCTGTTCTGCTCCCCACTCTGTCTCTAGTGACTTTTCTCACCCCCACACCTCTGGCCTGTACCCCAGCTCTTGTGTACATAAATAAAACCTTTTAAAAAAAGTACATTTCAAAAAAAAAAGTACATCTACTATCTGATCCAGTGGTTATACCTCAAGGTACCCCCCCAAAGCGTTCAAAGACCCTAATTCACAGGGACACCTGTGCGCCCAAGCTCACTGCCGCACTGCTTACAGGAGCCACATTATGGAAACAACCGAAGTGGCCAAAAACAGACTAGAAAGGTGGGGGTGGGGGGTGTCTTTGTGCACAATGGAATACTACTCAGCTATGAAAAGGTGAGTCCTGTCATCAGTGATAACACGGCTAGAACCAGAGGGGGTGGTGCTAAGCAAGGTAAGTCAGAAGGAGATAGACAAATTCTGATGGTTTCACTTTACATGAATATGAAGAAACAAAGGGCCAGATAAAACCAACGAATAGCAAACCCTAGAAATGTGCCTGGGGATGGAGGTTATTCAATGGGGAGGGGCCTGCCCCGAGGAAGGGCTCAGTGGACTGAGGTGGGACTGTGGGCCCTTGAGGGCCTCGTCCTTCCTGCACGTGTGGGTGATGCGCCCTTTGGCTCCCTCTGTCTGGTTCGCCCTCGCGTCATCCCGGGCCCAGCCACACTTGGGGCTCGCTGGCGCCAGGACGCCATGGGGCTTCGGCAAGTAACGGCAGGCAAGTGGCCCCTGCGTGCGCCCAGCCTCGGTCTCTTGGAGCCTGCGTTGTCTAGGCAGAGCCTGTCCGCGGAGACCATGCTGCCGGCTTCTGAGCAGATTGAAAACCAGCATTTCCTGAGTGACGCTTTATGGACTTCATTTACAGGGATTATTATCCACCAGGTTTTTAAATTTTATGATTTAGTTTATGACTTTTAATAGGAGCATCTTGGAATCTAGTAATGAAACCACCATTTCCGTGTAACCAGTGCGCTCCCCAGGCAAACCCGAGGCGGTGCGAGCTCTGATGGCCAAGCTGCCCAGGGAGGTCAGGGATGGCTTGGGAGACCGAGCCCCTCATGAGTTACTCCACAGCAGACGCCACTCTTGTTTTAGAGGTGTCAGCGTCATTTTCAACTTGAAATTTATTTACTTCCTTTTTAACGGCAAAGTTGGCTCCGAGCAGGCAGTTGTCCAGGGCAGGTGTCCATGCGGCGGCCCCTCGTGTGACCACCAACCCAGGGCCCGCCATCGCCCCATGCCCCTCCACAGCCTTGGCTCTGTCCTTGTCACTGGGTGCCTTGTAGCCTGGCTTGTCTGTTCCTTTGCTTTGTTTCTTTATGCTCCACATCGGGGGAGACCGCCGCCCTTGCCTTTCTCCTTCCGACTGACTTGGCCGCCCCGCCCCGAGCCCGTCCTGCTGGTGCAGACGCAGGGCTCCCTGCCACGGCAGGCTCCATGGCGGGTCCTCCTGGGCCAGCTGGGCTGGGCTGGGCTGTCCTGGCCCCGCGGCCTGAGCTGGGGCAGCAGCCCTCGGAGGCCTGTGTTTACGTTCTCTGGATGAACACTGACCACCCCAAGTAGAATTGCTGGATCCACGGTCAGTCGAGCAAGCAGGAGCCTGCGCCGTGGACGTGTGTGGCTCCTGGTCTTGTTAACGCCACTCAGGCCGGCACAGGTGACGGCGCCTTGCGGTTTCCACCCGCGTCCCCGCACTGGTGGGCGGCTCCAGGCGCCTCTGCAGTCCTGCTGGGCGTCTGGATGTCTCCTGGAGCTCCCTGCTGCGCTCTCCTGCCGGCCCTCTGACTGGGTCACTGTCTCCTTGCCGGGTCATGTGAGTTTTCACAGACCCTGGAGCTGTGCCGTCAGAGGTGCAGGCGCCCATACCACTCTGGAGGTGTCTTTTCTTCTCTTTCTTTTTTTTTTTTTTTTGAAGATTTATTTATGCACACAAGAGCTGGGGTACAGGCCAGAGTCGCGGGAGGTGAGAGGATTCACCAGACAGAGCGGGGAGCAGAACAGGCAGACTGAATGAAGCACACTGCTAAGCAACAAGAGGCAGGAGAGGTCTGCCTCTCCACGTGGGTCCCTCCCTGGCCAGGGATCGAACTCGCGCTGCTGTGCCACGGATGCTTCACAGAGCGGCGCTCAGTCTGCTGCGTCACCAGGGAGGGCCTGGTGTCTTTTCTTTTTAACGATGGTTTCTCCGCTGTGCAGAAGCTTGTTAGGTTGGTGCAGGCATGTGCATTTACGCCTGGGTTTGTGTACCTTGTCGTTGGGCGAGTCCCCGCAGACCCACAGACAGACACGGTGATGTCAGAGTGTCCCAGGAGCACTGTGCTTTCTTCTGTGTGTGTCACAGTCTTCAGCCCACCTCCAAGTTTGAACCCTTCCTGGCTTGGTTCCTGTGCTATGCGAGGTGGCTGTGGGGTGCTGCTATTGCTAGGGCTTCTTTGCTTCACAGTCTGCTTATAAAAGTGCACAGCTGTGAAAAAGAAAAATACATATTTCAACCTTTACATATTGAAGTAAAAAGTGATGTCCATGACCATAATGTACGAGAGTGCTTTCCCCTAAGAGAGTCACCATGCTGCTCGGAGAACTAAGACGAGAGCAGGGCCACGGCGTGTTCGTGCTGCGGCTCTACAAGGGACTCGTGTGTTTCATGGATCTCCCATCACTTGGGGCGACAGGCCATGACCTCAGTTAGCACTCTCTTCCCTACGAGAGGGGCGGCAACCACAGCTCTGAACCAAATCCTGTGGACTGTGTTTTGGTGGATACAGTATGTAAAGCATAATCGGAACATGCCTCCCACCATTGCGTATTATTGACTGTGGCTATTTTTGCCTGACAGTAGAGCTCAGAAATTCTGACAGAGACTGCAAAAACAAACATATTCACTATCTGAAACTTAAAAGCAAAAAAACTGCTGACCCTTCATCTAGAATGTTCTTTTCTTATTAAATATGTCTTAAAATAGCTGCACACAGCTCAAGGGAGCGGAACAGAGAGCACATAAGTACATCTGCACGAATCCTGGCCAGATTTTTAAAAAAACTGAACAAAGTGAGTTCAGCGGAGGAAAGACGGCTTTTCATCATGTGCTCTGAGCGGACCAGACATGCGCAGGAAAAAAATCTCAACCTAGACCACATATTTCATGCAAAAGTTTTAAAATTAATTCAAAATGAATCACAATCTTAAAACATAAACCTTTTAGGGGAAAAAACATAAATATGATCTGTAGGCTCCAGGGTTGGGGTAAAATTCTTACATTTGATACCAAAAGCACACCCACAGCACGTGTGCAGGCCTCGTGCTTCGCGGCTCGTTTTCTCAAACACATTTGAGTTGTTGCTTTGACAGCGTGTTTCAGGGTGGGAAGCAGGGGGAGAGGGGAGGAGAGAAGCAAAGTAACCCCCCCAGACTCCCGCGGGACCCCAAATGGGTGGGGGGGCTGGCACGCGCCGTTATTTGAGCGCAGTGGGTTGCTGTGTTAATAATCAGTGGCTCTCGTTATTTTTCTTAATTTTATTCTTACGTTTTGATAAACAGCACAATTTAAACAATTTAACAAAAGTCTTAGAATCACCTTTGGAAAATTCAACGTAAAACAAAAAGCAAGTGGAATTCCCTCGTCCAGGAGTCAAGTCTAACGTGCATTTAGCACTGAACAATGAGTTCGGCTTGTGGGACGCGGGGAACTCGAGGTCAGCAGACTACAGCTTGTGCGACCTCAGGGCCGGAGAACGCCGAGGCCGTCCACCGCCCACACTGTCTGATGTGGCCCACCGAGAGGTGGCGTTCTGGAAGGTTCTTCCGGGCTGCGCAGGGCCTGTGACCCCCTGCAACTGCTGCGAGTAGCCAGGGGAGCGCCGCAGGCGCGGAGGGGAAGAGGCCGCAGGGCTGGGGTGGGGGGAGGGGCCGCCCCTGTGGCGCTGGAGGGGCCACCGGAAGTGGCTGACCCGGCGGACCCGACGCTCCCCGCCGGACGCACTCTGCGCGAGGCTGGCCCTGGCCGGACCGCGTCCTCTGGCTCATCCGCGTGGTTCTGCTTAGCGCACTGCCCACCAGGGCCTTGCTCGCGAGTCCAGGTCGCGCTTCGGGCACCTCCGCTGCAGGGGACACCAGCCCAGCCCAGCCCTGCGGCCGGCCCTGGCCCTCGCCCGTCCTGCTGCTCTTGCCGCTGCCCCACCCTCGCCACCGAACGGGCAGTGTGGACAGCGGTGTGTGCCTTGACCCCGTCCCTGGGCAGGGCAGGGAGGGGCCGCGAGCCGCGTGGGTCGTGGGCACGCGGACGGAGACTGTTGGCCGGCAGCGGCTACAGGCCAGCTCGGGGCATCTTCGGGCGTCACCGAAGCTCTGTGCGCAGCCGGAGGAGCGCGCCTTCGCCGCCCGGGTGGTCCTGCCCGGGCCCTCCTGCTGCCCCGGCGTCCGGCTGTGCCGAGGCCCCGCGGTCCGGTCCTCAGCGCCGTCAACGCGGTGCCGGTGCCGTGGGCGGCTGGGAGAGGCGGTCCTCCCGGCTATGCAGTTTCGGAGGCATCAGGCCGGAGCGACGCGCAGGCCTCGGCGGTCAGGCCCGCAGACGGGACTCGAGGCCGGCAGACGCGCCTCCCGCGCCGGCAGCCCTGCCAGCGGCTCCCACAGGTGCTTGCTGCCACCTTGTGGGACGCGGGCCGAGCGTCGCAGCACGGGAGCCGAGCCGCGGCCCTCCCAGGCCCGCCCTTCTGTTGTGGACGAAGGAAGTCGATCTCAACGTGGACATTTAAAGCGTTCCTTCTGTGCTTCCGTGCAAACTTACTTTTCAATCTACATGGACTCACTGCCCATCTTTTAGGAGTCATGCCGTTTTGTCAATTGTATACATATTTCTAAATTAATTTCTACATTTAAATTTGTTTTTGTTCAACTTTATTCCAAATTCACAGGCTAAAACAGTTCCAGCACGATTTAATTGTGACTCTACCTCCTTTTAGCTCTTTCCCAACTGAATTCTTTCAGTACATTCAATCTAGCCAACAAGTATTTACTGCATATCGACCTTATGTCAATCATTGCTCTAAACATGTTCAGGAGTAACAGTAAATAAGAAGCAAAAATTCCTGACTTCTAGGAGCACACATTTCAGTCATGTATAAAAGTGGATTTGTGTGCTTTAAAGTTTTTAAAATCGTCTTTGCCACCCACAGCCCCCAACTACTTATGTTTCTAGTTTGGAATGAAGGAAGATACAGGAGAAACCATCACTAAAACAGCCTTCTTTTTTTGGGGGAAAAAAAAAGAGTCTAAAATACTCCACACTAAGACCAAGCATGTGAAATATTTTAGAAACTGGCAGTCTTTCTGATTATTCTCTATATAGAGAAATTGGGCTCCAAATAAATATAGGGTCAGCAACAAATTATTTTTCTTAAAATCTATTTTACTAGATTTTTTAAAAAAACACAAGCGACTTTCTTCTTATAAAACTATAAAAACAGGACCTTCTTGGTGGTGCAAGGGGTTAAGCACCACACTATGAAGCATCTGCAGCCACTACAGCACGAGTTCGATGTCTGGCCAGGGAGGGGACCCATGTGGTGCAGCAGACCTCTCGTGCCTCCCCACTGCTCCCCTCAGCAGTGTGTCTCAGTAGATCTGCTGTTCTGCTCCCCACTCTGTCTCTGGGGAGTCCCCTCACCCCCTACACCTCTGGCCTGTACCCTAGTTCTTGTAGCATAAATAAATAAATCTTTTTTAAAAAAAACTATAAAACAAGTAATAAAGCACTCACTGAATAGTACGTGTTCAGCTTTGCCTAGAATACACCGAAATCTGGGTCATATTTTATTCTGAAGCAATATTTTAAAAATATTTGGAAAAGAGTATGGAAGAAGATTTTCTCATCCACTGAAGTCCTCCTTCAAGTTTCAACTGCGTAGGAACATTTATTTTCCACTTGTGGAAACTTGAGGAACGTCACTGTCGTGCGCTTTCTCTCAGGACTCAGCGCCACTTCATCTGACCGCAGAAATGCCTGAGGAAGCTTTAGTCGAAAGAGTAAACAGCCAGTGTATTTTAATAGACTTACTGAAAGTAGCAAGAAGCACTCTGCACCTTGGCTGTGTGTGCACCATTGCCGCGATGCAGACAGCACAGCCGGCAGGCGGAAGACCTGCGGGCAGAGCAGGGCAGTGCAGACAGCGGCGGTGGGAGCCAGGAGTCGTCTCAGCGGCTCCCACAGGAGCGGCCCCAGCAACTAGACTGAGGTCCGCGAGGTCTCACACTCCGAGCAGGAAAGCCGGGGTCAGGGAGAGGGGGTGGCGGCCGCAGAGGGTGTCTGTGCAGGGCAGCAGGACAGAGACACGAGCTCTCCCAGCGCCAGGACGCAGGCAGGGAGAGGCGAGACGCGCCCTGCAGCTCGTCTGCTGTAGGACGATGCTCTCCGGCTCCTTGATCTCCAGAAAACAGAAATCCCTTCGCTGTCGTGTCAGAGGGCCCTCAGGAGAAGGCGGAGCCGGGTTTGCATGCTCACGCCATGACGGGTCAGAGTGCCAGGCAAGCGGGACGCCCTGGAAGCCGGTGCTCAGGCCCTGCGCGCAGGCTGACCGTGGGCACCAGTGGGCAGTCCGCGTGTCTCCGTGTGCTGGCCAGGACGCTGGGCTTCTCCGTGGGTGGCTGCATCAGAGGCCCTGGTTGCGAGTCAGGAGTTTGTTATCAGTGACGTTATAATCAGCTGTGAGATGGGGCCATCCCGGGCTGACCGACGGGCTGGGTCTGCCGCTGGGGACACACCGTCCAGGGAGGATCGCTGCCCCTCCGGCCTGTGGCCCGGCTCTGTGCGGCCGCTTGCTGTGGCTCCGCAGGGCCCGCGTTGCAGGCGCAGAGAAGAGGGCAAGTCGGTTGCAGAACTCGCTGTCTGTGTCCTGGTGCTCGGAGCTCTCCCTCTCTGTCCTGCTGGTCCCCTGGACACTAACACCTCAGCACCGCCCGTGACGTGCCCGGGGAGCGCAAGCCAAAAGGTCACAGGGCTTGTGGCTCTTCCTGACCCCTGCCTGCTCCCTCGGGCAACAGCTCCTTTGGCTGCTTCAAGCCTTTGGTCGCTTCCAGAGGCTTCTCTTAGAGCTGGCGTGACCATCCTGCCACGGTGCTGTTTTGTGGGGTGAGGGGGCTTTTGGGGGCTCCTGCTCCTCCCTTCAGGAGGTCACCCTGTTCTCTGCAGCTCGCATGGGTCACCACCTTGGACCCTGGCACGGGGGGCAGCCGGGGCTCTGCTTGGTCTGCTGTCCGCTACCACCTTGCACTGGCAGAAATTCCCGGGAAACGATGCTTTTGAAAGCACGGGGGTGATAAGCACAAGGACGGACCACATTGGGGTGAGTCCACGCAGCTGCCCTCGTCCTGGGGTAGAGCCTGGGCCTCAGGAGGCCCCAGCCCTGGGCTCCCACTGCGGCAGCCTGGGTCAGACTGCACCCACTGGCCAGCAACAGAAAAAACGTGCGTAACCACAACTTAGGGCTCTTTAGGAAAACAGCAAAATGGGAACCTATAATTTATGACCTGAGCAGGTACAAAGGCACATGTACAGCCTTAAACTATTTCATCAGTTAACAAGGAAAACAAATAAATTAGCATGTAACCTAAAGGAAAAGAACAAGTAATAAAGCTAAGGGAAGCAGGCGAGGTCACGAGTGGGGCCGAGGACCGACTCAGCAGCCGGGAGCGTCCAGGGGCCCTGCGCTGCGGTCCCCAGCGGCCGCCGGGGTGACAGCGGGGATTGCACATGCCTTTGAGCCCAAGACATCAAAGCTTTCTGAGCGTCGGAGAATGTAAAAGGAAAATTCACTGTGGGAAGGACAGCCCAGGAAAGCTGTGTTAAACTCTCAACAGTCAAAACCCTTAGGCGCATACCGCAGACGAAGGAGCGGCCCACACAGAGCAGAGGACGCACTCAGGCGCCGCAGTGCAGTGGGGGCGTCTAACCCGCGGGCACCAACGGGGCACCAACCGGCACCTGTTATAGCTGTCGCTGGGTGTCCCCGGGAGAGCGAAGGGTCCGTCTGGTCGTGAACTTTCCTTTTTTTGGCCAAGAAATTAAGGATCTAGGCAGAGATTTAAAATGATGCAAATATTTGTTTACGAGGATACTGATCATATTATCTATTACAGGAAAATAGTGGAAACGATTTCTAGGTCCCCAAACAAACAGAGAAGGCCTCTGCGCACGCCGTCTCCCCCGCCCGCCCGCACGCCAAGCGTCTAGCGTCCGGCCAGGGTCCCACCGCTGAGGCCAGGCCGCGGGGAGCGGTGCGCCCGCGAGGCCCTCAGCGCGAGTGCGGGGGCGTTGCGCACACTCACGCGAGGAACGTGGAGCCCGCGCCCCCGAAACGGGTGCCGCAGCGTCTCCGTCGCGAGCAGGGCTTGGATCCCGCTCGGACCTCAGGCTCGCACCCACTGCCAGCCGCCTCTGGCCGTGGGGTGGGCTCCTGCAGGCCCACGGCTGCTGCCGGGAAGCAACGGCCTCTCCAGCGCGCCCGGGCCTCGGAGAGGTGTTCCTCGAAATCTGACAGCTCCCAGGGCGCGGAGCGAGCACTGGACTAGGGCAAGTGTGGAGCGTCAGGCTGCCTTGCTGGTTGGCCGAAGTGGGGACACAGCCTCGGCCGGAGAGCTTCAGGGGCAGCCGGCTCGCGCCTCCCTCCTGCATCCCGGATGGCTGCGCCGCTGCTGCCAGCGCCCTCGGGGCTCAGGCTTCGGAGAGTCCGCCCAGCCGAGAGGGCGCATTGGCAAGAGCTGCCGCCCGCCCTGCCGGCCACCCGCTGCCCTCCCGAGCTGCCCGGCACGTGGGCTCCCTGCCCGGGAGTGGTCGCACTGCCCGCCGAGCCGCAGCCCTGGGCCGTCTCGCTGGACGCTGGGCGAGGTGGACGGAAAGCCAGAGGCTTCAGGGCGCGGAAAGAGCCCGGGCCCAGCATGAGGCAGCCGGCCCCCGGGATGCCCAGGGCCCAGCGGCCTGGCCCGCCCCGACGGCATTTGCGGGCCAGTAGGCCGCGCAGCGTCTTAGGTTGTGAGATGTCTTAGCTCCGGTCGCTCGGTTATCCACACGGGTGGTCGCGCGCCCCAGAAGCCTGAGGCGGGACCCTAACTCCAGGAAGGCGGGAACCCCTCGGGGGCTGGGAGCAGGTCCCTAGTCCAGGAGACAGCGCCCACGTGCCCTCTGGGCAGCCCCGCCCCTGGCCGCGCGGCCCCGCCCCTGGCCGCGCGGCCCGCCCCAATGGTCTGAAAGGCCGCCCACCTCGCGGCGCGTCCGCCTCAGTTCCTCGCTGGCCCCGCCCCAGCTCCCGGCTTGTCCCGCCTCAGCTCCCCGCTGGCCCCGCCCCA
>JAGFMF010011436.1:518852-539373 GCA_019455555.1 Galemys pyrenaicus
GCTGGCCCCGCCCCAGCTTCCCGCTGGACCCGCCCCAGCCCCCGGCTGGACCCGCCCCAGCGGCCTGAAAAGCCGCCCACCCCGTGGCGCGTCCGCCTCAGCTCCCCGCTAGCCCCGCCCCAGCTCCCCGCTGACCCCGCCGCCTGGACCTGGAAAGCGCCCCCTCTCGCGACGCGGCCCGCCCCAGTCCCCGCTCGCCCCGCCCCACGGCCTCGCGGCCCAGCGCCTCCGCCCTCGCAGCGCGGCCCCGTCCCGCGACCCGGAAGGCCCGCCCCAGCGCCTGCAGCCCGCCCCTCCCCACGGGCCGGCCCCGCCCCGTGGCCCTGGTCCCGCCTCCCCGCCCGGATTTTCTCCTCCGCGCCTGCGCGACCGGAACCTTCGCGAAGGTTCCCGAAGCGGTGGTGGCCGCTCCCGGAAGCCGTCAGCGCGGAGGTCGCCCGGGGCGTCGCGGACGCGGCCCCGTGGTTCCGGTGTCCGGCGGACGCGTCACGCCGGCGACATGGCTCTGCTGTGCTACAATCGCGGCTGCGGCCAGCGCTTCGACCCCGACGCCAACGCGGACGGTGAGGCGCGGGGCTCGCGGCCCGGCGCGGGGCTCGCGGGCGGGGCGCGCGGCCGGGGCGCGCGGGGCCGGGCGGGGCGGGCGTCGCGGCGCGCGGGGTGCCCGGCCGCCGGGGCCGGCCTGCGGCGTGTGCGGGCCGGGCCGGCGCCGGGGGCCGCTCGGGATTCTCGGGGACCGGAGGCCTCGGGCGACGGGCCGGGCTGCAGGGTCTCGGCCTCCCGCGCCCCGAGGGCGGAGACGCCGGCAGCGCGCGGCCAGGGTGCCGCCGGGCGGGAGGGCCGGCCGCGGCCGGGGCGGCCGGCTGATTGGGGATCGGCCCCGCCGGAGGGGACGCGCCGCGCTCGGGCCTCGGGGCAGTTCCGGAGATTTAGGGGTCTCCGCAGAGGTCCTCGGCCTCGTGGGACACTAAGGACTTGGGGACGGGCGACAGCGGGCCTAAGGGTCTCCCGGAGCCGCGCGCTCCGGCCTCGTCCCTCTGCTCCCGCACGGCCTGGCCGTCCTGTTCCGGAGCTTCGTGCGCCGTTCCCTGAGTCCCTGGGACCTCTGCCTGGCCCCCGCGTATCCGCGTCAGCCCCGTGCCCCGACCCGGCTCTGCTGGCTCGCGCTGTGGCCGCCTCCCCGGGACAGGACGGCCCCGCGGCTCGGCCACACTGCAGGGTCCGGGGTCGGTGGGTGCTGGAGTTCAATCGGGGCGAGGCGCGGCGCCTGTGGTCTCCGAGCCCGCGGCCGGTTAAGCGGGTGAACGCGGGAGCCCAGCCGGCTCTCCACAAGCCGCGTGGGCATGGGTGGGTGCCGGGGAGGGGCCCCGAGAGCGGTCGTGGCCACCGTGAAAGTGGGCTGGAACTTAGGCTTCTAAATGAGGCCGTGTCCAGGGTTGACACCTGCCTTGGAGAGTGACACGACGGGCTGTTGTTAAATCTTCAACCCGTTTGCCGGGATGTCTTTAGCAGTCTCGTGGGAAGACCAAACATAGGAACACTTAGGTTTGGTAGCATTTTAAGAGACTGGCTCAGATCGTGGAGCTTGAAACGCTGACATTAAGCAGATTTGCTGCAGAGATCATAGGGATGACAGTGTCTCTTGGTCTGTTCTGTGCGCAGTTTGGGGCCACCCTGCCCTGGAGCAGCCTGTGCGCCCCACAGCCACCCCAGCTGTCCCCAGGGCTGTCCCTTCCTGGACTGGGAGGGGCCAGAGCCCTGCAGGGAGGCTGGGTGGGCTCTTGAGCCCCCCTCCACTCTCCTTCCTCAGCCTCACGCAGCTCTGGACTGCACGTCCTGTTTTTGTTCTGTCCCCGGGCGCTCTGGATTACTCCCCTGAGTTCCCTTGCACCGCTGCTTCTCGACAGTGGTTCTCGCTTGTTGGCGGCTGCCCTCTTCCATGTCTTTAAGGCGGTTTTTGGGTTGTCTTTCCTGTGTCCCAGCTCAACGACGCCTCCAGGGCCCTCTCTGTCCACCTGTCCCCTTTGTCCAGGACCACGGGAATAATTGCTTTCCATGCATGTAAACCCTTTCCTCCCCCTTGTCTTGGTCACTGCTGACGGGCCAGTGGGTGGTGCTGAGGCGCTGCTGCTGGGTCTGTCCCAGGGCTGTGGGCAGGCGGGGTGGGGTTGGCTTGTGTGTGTGACCCCACTGCTGTTCCTGCTTTCTGGAGTCCGGTCTGAGACCAGGTGGGGGCTGCTCTGCTGCCCTCCTTGCTGGCGGCCTGGGCTGCTGCCCCGCCGTCTGCCCCTCTGGTCTCCCGGGTCCTTCCCGATGTGGCCTTGGTGGCCTCTGAGGCGCACTGCTGTCCCAGAGCGGTCATGAGTTGTGCGCCTGGCGGCGTCAGGCCAGGTGCCACAGCTGCGCGCCAGTGCCGGCTGGTCTCCAAGGAGTGCGCCACCTGCCTTTCGGAAGAGGGCCGAGTTAGTACCTGGAGGGGCGGTCACCCCCTTCCCCGTGAGTGACTCTGCTCTCTGTCCGCCAGACGCGTGCACGTACCACCCGGGCGTCCCCGTGTTCCACGACGCGCTGAAGGTAGGAACCCCTCGCTCGGTCCTGCGGGCCGAGGCCGCCCGCCTGCTCTCCTGTGTCCTCTGCTGTTCACGACTGGCCGGGCTGCTTTGAGGACGCCCCTCACAGAGGGAAGGGAGGCAGTGGGGGTGGCCTTCAGGTGTTCCAGGCCCCAAACCGCTGTCCGGTCCTGGCGCTCAGGCCGGCGCTCGGGTTGCGTCCTGACGGCAGAGCTGCTGTCTGAGGCAGTCCGGGTTCCGGGAGGGGCTCCTCTGGCAGTGCTGCCCTGGGGCCCCGCTTCCCTGGCCGCGCACTGGTGTGGGTGTTTTCACCACTCCTCGCGTTGTCCTTTGTCTTAAGAAGGAGGCGCGTGTGGCCGCTGCCGCTCGGGGGTCCCGGCTTGTCTCAGGTGCAGGGTCAGCCCCTGTGAGTACCGCTTATGCCACTGTGTCCTCCTCCCTGCCCGGGCAAAGCTAGGTCCTCGTAGCCTTTCGCTGCTGGACATCTCAGCAGGGGACGGGTGTCGGGTTTGTTGGTCCGGGCGGCTCTGAGGGAGGAGAGCCTGGCGTCTTCCCTAGCTGCCTCCTGGGGGTGTTTCGGGGGTGGGGGAGGACTTGCTCTTTCTGGACCACCATTTACTCTGTTTCTCTTACTGCGGCTTTCCCTCCTTTTTCCCTGTGATGTCTTTCTGATTTTAGCGTGTTTCACGTCTCAGTCTTTGCTCGTCACTGTCTCTCATTACAGTGCATCCACTTTGTCCTTAAGTGTCACCTCTCTGCCAGCGGCTTGTCCAGCATGCTTCCATGTATACCTCGCCAGCCACAAACCTGTGTCTGAGCTGCTCTGTCGATCCAGAACCCTCCGTTTGCTCTGCTGCGGCCGCCCTTGGGCATGCGGAGCGCTGCGGTTCTTGCCGGCTGCTGTGCTGCTCCCGTGCTCTCACCCTGCTCCTGTGCTCTCACCCTGAAGGCCCTTGGTCCCTTTGTCCTCTGCTGGCTGGGACTTGCTCTTGTCTCTATTCTGTGATCTTCTGTGCTCGTGAATGGGAGACCCAGACTCCAGCCCGGTGGGCTTCCCTTTAGGGTCACTTATTTTCTAAAGTTCAGGGTGGCCCAGGTAATCCTAGAGTTAAACATCGCACTAGCTCAAGGAAGAACTCTCTGATAGCCAGGTTTGAAGATTCTGTAAAGGTCCATACTTGTCAAGAAAAGACAGTTGCTGATCTTAGACTCACGGGTCCCTCCCTCCCTTCCTCGCTTTGCTCAGGACTCCCACAGTCCCCAGGCTGGAGTTTGGTAGCGGCAGGTCCAGTTAGCACGTCCCCAGGGGCCCAGAGTGCCTGCCGCGATGGCTGTGTCTGCGGAAGATGGCAAAGCTTTTTCTCAGCTAGGACAACTCAACCATGACCAGTGCTAATTACCAGTGCTAATTAAACCCTTTTTTAGATTTTAGTGGTTATCTGTGTCAAAAATCAGAACAAAAAAGGGCTAAATTGCAGCTGAAGGAAATTTTTGAATTAATAGCATATTTAAATTTTTCTTTAAAAGATCTTTTTTGTGAAAAATTGTTTTTTATGAAAAAAATTACTGGTACATACGTCATACGTTATGTTGAACAAAACATTGTGTTTTGTGATGTGTTAGGTCAGAGCTGGTCCTTGACCCTTAGTCTGAGTCCGAGACTGCTGCCGTTGTGTTTTCCTACTCTCACTCCACGTTGGAGTGGTGACAGAACCACTCGATCCTGTCTTCATAAGTCAGGCCACATCTGTGTTCATGTATGTAATTGTATGTGGTGTGTTCTAGTGAGTTGTGTGTCTCATGTGGAGTTCTCAGTGCTTTTCTCTTTCTTAGGGTTGGTCTTGCTGTAAGAGAAGAACAACTGACTTTTCTGATTTTTTAAGCATTGCGGTAAGTATTGCTTCCCCACCCCGTTCTAGATCATCTTCTGAAAAGTACATATGATGGGAAGGGGTGGATTTGAAGAATATTATTTCAGACATTTATTGACTCATTCTCATTAGTCTCCACACAGAATCTTTCATTTGAAGTGAAGTTCCCTTCCCTTACAGTCTTTAACATGAAGAATTTATCTTTGTTTTAGATGGTAACATTTCCAGATATTAATTACCCGTTTATTTACTTTTGTTCTTGACGTTAGTCTCAAAAGAATATCAAGAACAAGGAAGTGGGGTGCAACAATTTATAGCATTTTTGATTGAGAACAGTACATTTTCATCAAACCTAGCTACTGTCGAGATAGGCGTTTATTTTGTAGAGCGGTAAGAAGGACAACTAAAGAGAGCTGTTACTAAGTGTCATGCCACTGCTGTTAGGACCTCAGTGATGTTAGAAGGCCCGTTGTCTCGGTGGAACGTGGAGAGGAGGCAGCCAGCAGTCACCAGATACTTGCACCACCTGCGGGTGTGTCAGCGCCCATCCTGTTTCATTCGGTCCTCTCAAAGTCTCTTGTGCCATTAGCTCCACTTTCCTGCTGTGCGAACTGGGGCTTGAAATGATTAGTTGACTTGCTCAAGTCATACATGTGGCTACTCAGTTGGAGAAGTGGGGATCAAATTAAAACCTCTCTGAGTAGGTGTGTAGAGACACTGTGAGTCTCCAGAATGTGTCTTCTGCGAGGACGGGATTTACGCTGCACCTGTAATAGACTAAGTAGATGGGTCTATGTGAAGTGTCATGAAAAGTTGTCACGTGTCAGTCAGATGCCAGAATTTATCTGCAGATGTAGCAAGCTTGAAGTCCTGTTTTTAGCTTTTAAAGCAAGCCGGTGTGCTGGGAGCGGAGGGACGTACAGCAGAGTCACCGGGAGGCAGGGCCCCGCGCGACCCCGGTCGCAGTGGCGCTCTTGCTTTGTCTCTGGCAGGGCTGCACGAAGGGCCGGCACAATAGCGAGAGGCCACCGGAGCCGGTCAGACCTGAAGTCAAGACGACGGAGAAGAAAGAACTTTCTGAGCTGAAGCCCAGATTTCAAGAGCACATCATTCAGGCTCCCAAGCCAGTAGAAGCAATAAAAAGGCCAAGGTGCACTTCGGGAGTTGCATGCTTTCCTCCCTGGACGAGCTGTTGTCACTCCTGTGTGGTCTGTGATTAGCATGGCACCGTGCTTAGCTGTTGGGGCCACCGGCTCTTGGCCCAGTTGGTTTTCCCTTTGATTTGCCTTTATTTTGTCTTCAGGGGCCTGAAAACCGATTGCATCATTACTGGTAAATTTAAAACATAGTTGATGTGGGTGGCGTTGTGCTTGTCAGTGTATTTTCAGAAAACCTTCTACTCGTTTTCAGGAAGCGGCGTGCCCACTCGCTCAGGCCCTGGGCCAGGCTGTCTTGCATGCGCCTGCTGGCGCCACAGCCACGGCAGCTCTTCTTCGGGTGCCGTCGCGCCCTGCACGCGTCACGCGCCTTGTGGTGTCAGCAGCACCAACCGCCGACTCTTGGCCGCAGCCGGCTGCGATGGCGTGGTCACACTGGGCCTGTGGGCGTCCCAAACTTGCCTTTGTCTTCTTCAATAAATTTATAGCATCGACTATCATCCAGCTCAAGAGAGACTTTTGGGTTTCCTTGTTCGTTTTATTTTTAAATTTTAGGATTTTTTATTTATGCACACAAGTGCTGGGGTGCAGGCCAGTGGTGTGGGGTGTGAGAGGAGTCACCAGAGACAGAGCAGGGAGCAGAACAGGCAGACGGACTGAAACACACTGCAGAGGGCAGCAGCGGGCGACAGGAGAGGGCTGCGCTATATGGGTCACCCCCTGGCCGGGGATCAAACGTGCACTGCAGCGGCTGCGGAAGCCCCACAGCGCGGTGCCCAACCCCTTGCACCACCAGGGAGACCCTCCTTGTTCATTTTAAAGAAAATCCTTAGAATGATTTTTTTTATCCTTTGTTATTCTTAATGTCTTATTAGCTGATATACCAGTTGTCAGAAAAAGACAAGAATTCTGGCATGGCTCATTGCTGTTCCCTTGAAGTGTTAGAGTAGAGACCTGTTGACAGGGTGTGTTAATACCTCTAAATAATGAACTAGTGATAACTGTACCTAAAGGAAGTAAGAAACTAAATGATTTCTCCTGAATTCATGTGGTCGTATTAGAGAGAGTATGAGAATGTAGGTTTGTATGTACTTTGTTAATACTTCCTTAATCAGTAGTTCTCATTAAGAGTGTAATGTAATATAAATAATATACAGTTTCTATTTCATTGCCATATTTTTTAATATTCTTAACACATGCCAAGTAGCCTTAAGTTGTATATATAGCACTTGTCCATTATGAAACATTAGGAGATGTTGTTACTGAGTTTTTTGTTTGTTTTTTTAGATTTATTTATGCATACAAGAGCTGGGGTGCAGGCCAGAGGTTGCGGGGCTCAGGGAGGGAGATTCCCCAGAGACAGAACAGGGAGCAGAAAAGACAGATAGGCTGAAACACACTGCTGAGGGGAGCAGTGGGGAGACAGGAGAGGTCTGTGCTCTGTTGGTCAGCTCTCTGGCCGGGGCTCCAACTCAGGCCGCAGTGGCTGTGACAGCTGGACAGCACTGAGACTCAACCCCTGCACTACCAGGGAGGCCCTTGTTACTGTGTTTATAACTGCACTGAAACTGCCTTGTCATTTACTGGTGTCTGAATTTGTAGGTACACATACCATCCATGTACCTACCCACCCAAAGTGAAGTGTCTCCTCTGGCAGCAGTATGGAACATAAAAACACTATATGGCCCCTTCCTTTGAGTTACTCATCTTGACAGACTTGGATTTCTAGTTTTTCCTTCCTTCCCATTGGCTTCTCTGTTAAAAATGTAGATAGATTGAACAGTTACTTGTGAAAAACATTTTTTAACGGGAAAAATCTGACTCACAGGGCATTTAGCTTCTCTTCCTAAATAGGCTCTTGAGTATATTCTGAATATAAGGAGTATTTTGGTATGTCAGTAATGCTAATAAAGTTTTAAAATTCTGCAGCCCGGATGAACCGATGACAAATTTGGAATTAAAAATATCTGCCTCCCTGAAACAAGCACTTGATAAACTTAAACTGTCAGCAGGGAATGAAGAAGATAAGAAGGGTAAGATTTTGTTGTACTTTGTATCTTTTCTTAAACTGTTAACCGGTCACTTAAGAGACAGTGGTGTAGGCATACTGAGCGGTTACGTGCACGCTGTAGGAAAGAACTTCCCCCCTAGTTGCTGTAATACCATGGAATGACTACGGGGTATTTTCCCTTTTGCCTTCATTAAAAATGAGAACCCGAAACGCTTCTGTGAAGGTTTTCCTCCTTTTGCCCATCTGCTCACACGGGCCGGTCTGACCCAGAGATACAGACTTCGTTCGTGCCGTCGGAGTGGGGTGGGCATGGGCTCCTTAAACTGGACTCGGTGAACTGACTGTCCAGGACACCTGCCTGCAGCAGGAGCAGAGCCAGCTCTTGTGCATAAACTTCAAAAATATCACTTATGAAAAAAATTAAAAGTGAGAGCCTTGTAATGAACTTTGTCTTCTATGATTGCTTTTTAACAGTGAATTAAATTTACTTGCTAATTATAAATGTTCGTCACTGATGTAAAACCTCTTCGGGATTCTCTCCCGCGAGGCCGGGGACAAGAGCGCCCTCTTGTGTGTCTCTGGGCTGGCTGGCGCGAGGGCAGGCATGTCCGTGTCCTTCGGAGACATTAGATTTTTAAGTGTATCTCCTGAAAGGTCACCTGAAAACCTTAAGATTATTTTAAAATGCCACCTTCTGTGTGTCAGTTTTCAGATACTTGTATGGAAATACTTGCTGTTTTAAGAACAGTGCTGCAGTCAAGTGTTCTTTTCCTGTTTGTAATTTGGTTTTTTCCTGTGTTTCAGAAGAAGATAGTGATGAAATTAAGATTGGGACCTCGTGTAAAAATGGAGGGTGTTCAAAGGTATACATTTCGTAAAATTTGTATCTTGGAAGTAAAATGTTAATTTTGAAGAAGAGTGCACCTCACTGCGGGCGCTGGGTCCTCTGTGTGCCGGATGCCGCGGCTGGGCAGCTTGAGCGAGGCTGAGGGCCTCGCCTCCGAGGGGGCGTGAGGGGGCTCTAGCTGGAGGAAGTCTGCGGGCTGCTCAAGGGTGTGAGCAGGGGTCCAGCAGGCGAGAATGTGGTGACCCCACACGCCTTGGTGAGGTTGCCTACCTTTTTGCTTACTGGCCTTTTGGATGTCCACTTCTGAAAGGTCTAAAATGTTGGACCTGTTTTTACGTTAAGTTGACTTTCTGTTACTAAATTTAGAAGTTCTTTATACCTTATGAGTCACAAGTTATTTGTCAGAGAAACACCTTTTTACTGTCTTAATAGCTTCTGGCAGACAGAGGCTCTTTAATTTTAGCAAAGCAGGTTGTCCTCCTTCGCGGCCCGCATTTTGTTTGTCCTGTTCAGAAACCTGCTGCAGTTACAGAGTGAGTGTGGAAGTTGAAGACAGAAATGAATTGGAGCCTTTTAGTAGAGTCTCATTGCCCAAAAAAAACCCTGCTACTGATCATGAGGACAGTTAGCAAGTCAGTGGTAAGATGCTTTCAAGTCTTTGACGGGTTTTCCTGATAGACTGTAGTTACGCCGAGAGGACGTAGGGAGCTGACTCTGGGCCCTGCGTGGATATACTGTCAGCTGTGCTGGAGGGACCGTAGGAGGTGTGATGAGTCTAGAATATAACACGCTGCCTCAGATGCTCTGGAGCATCTTTAGGAGATGGGATTTTCAAAAAGTAAGCATACAGGATTTTATTTTCTGTACTTGTCGGTGGTTGCTATAAATACCAAAATAGAAAATAGACTATTGGCTGCATTTATGTCTTCTTAACACAACTTTTGTGTGTTTGTCTGTAGAGCCTTCACCTGTACCACAATGGGGCCCAGATCTTCCAGACAAACCTGAATATAAATACAGGGCTGCAGCTCCTTTCGCCCTTCTTAGGGATAAGAAATCATCTCTCTAGACATCCCAGGAAGGACTGCCAGTTTTTCCAGTTACTCCACAGTGCCCACAGGGAGCTCATACACATAAGCTGTCTTGCACGCTGTTTCTGTGGCGAGCACTGGTCCCTTGGTTCTGCTGTTGTTCCATGCACTTAATGCCTGAGTATGCTTGGATGTGGCTACATGCCCCAAAGTGTAGAAGCATCTTAATACTGCCGCCTCCCTTCTCTACTGGCAGTGTTAACAGGGAACTGAAACTTAAGTGTGTTCAGTAAGAAATCATTTTTTTTTCTTTATTGGAATGACTGGTGAATTTATGGGTGTTCTAAGTAACTTGTTTCTTCGACACGATCACAGTTCATAGAAGCCACCAGTACTACAGGTAAAGTATAAGAAACAACACTGAGATACGCCACTCACTTCTTCCTCTCTTCTCTTACAGACGTACCAGGGCCCGCTGAGTCTAGAGGAAGTCTGTGTGTACCACTCTGGAGTGCCCATTTTCCATGAAGGGTAATTTACACATGACTAACACTTTATGGTAGAGGTTTGAAAAGCTCATGTGCCTTTAAGTGTTATTTGCATCATTAGATTCTTTTACTTTCTTTTCATATAATCTTTACAGTAACCTAGACATGCGGGTTTGTCCTTTCACGCGGCGGAACTGAAGTGGGTCATCGTTACATGGCCCTTAAGACTCGTGCGCCATCTTTTTCCCCCCTGTTTCAGTTTGACGGCCTTTGGGCTTGAGCTGGAGGAGCTTTTGTTTGAGGGCCAGCCCTGTGCATGGAGGGTCGTCTGGGATTTCTGACTCCGGGGTACTAGGATGATACATCTTACGGGCCAAGAATGACCCCCTCTTCCCNCCCCCCCCCCCCCCCCCCAGCTCCAGGGAGGCTGTTCCATGTTGTGCTGTGGTTTGTAGACGCACGGTGTTGTGTGAAAACCTTCCCATTCTGCTTCATATTCTTTAGGACTCACTCAGATCTGAAGTCTTACTGTAATTTTGTTACGTTTTTCTCAAAGGTGGGTTTCACCGATTTGGGGGCCGACTACATTTTGCAAACACCAGTTTTTATAGTGTGTTTGCATGTTCTTACTTTCCCGAGTTACTGAAACGTGAGGACTTAACATCTCGGTCAGCCACACCCTGGGGAGCTGGTGTGGGCTGGTCAGTCGTGGCTGGTGTGGTGCTCTGCGGCGCCCTTGTGCTCCTTTACCAGGAGTGCGTGCCTGGTGACGCCGCCTGGCTTCAGGGTTGTTGGTTCTTCTGTAGCTTCAACTGTAGAGGCGAAAGCACTTGCGAGACACTGGCGTTTATTTATTGCTCCTCTAAAATCACACGTCTAGCTGTAGCTGTAACAGTTCTAAGCTTTATTGTTGTGAAGTTTTCTGAAAATTTTCTCTGATTATTTAAAGGATGAAATACTGGAGCTGCTGTAGAAGAAAAACATCTGATTTTAACACATTCTTGGCCCAAGAAGGCTGTACCACTGGCAAACACGTGTGGACTAAGAAGGATGCTGTAAGTGGCCTTTTCAGATCACACACCAGGTGTTTACATCTCACCTGTTTTTAGAAGACTGTGACTGTCCTGTCCTTAGATTTAAAAAAAAGGAAAACTTTTCTCACCCTCACCTAGTAGAGTTTCCACATGCCTGAAAGCCAGCTTTGGCCGTTCGGCCCCGAGCCTGGGCGGGCTGGTGTGGCCCGTGCGGCGTGTTGAGCACAGTGTGGGGAGACGCCTCCCGCCAGAAGCGATGAGGCCTCGTTCTCTGGTTCCTTGGCCTTTCCCTGTTCGGTGTTTCTGTCTTTGGGCCCTTTTGCTGTTCAGCTGGCGTTACTACGTTTTTAGACCCCTGGTTCTCTCTTGGCCACTTAAAATTCCACTTAGCCACTTGCAGACACGCAAACACCTCGCCTGGTGATGAGCGAGGGTAGCACACTGGTTTCTGCCCACTTCGAATTGCCTCTGTTTACTGCAGTGAAATTTACCAGCAGGGAAAAGAAACTGTCAGTTCCTACTTCCTGAACAGGTTTTTAAAAAAGATTAGAGACTATGCAAGTAATTCCCTAAAATCCTTTTAATTTATAGGAAGGCAAGCATTTGATTGGTAAATAAGAGGCTGTTTGTGTGTGTTATCTGTTGTTAAAATGTTACATGAGAAATCAGTTTCGTGCGTTACATAAATACACTAAGAACTTAGTGTGTTATTATTTGGGACTAATAACACCCAACAATGAATCTTTTCAGCTTGTGAGTCTTAACATGGAAAAAATACTGTAAAAGTTCAAGTTGTTCCAGGGATTCACTTACTCTACGTTTGAGTGTTTTATAATTTCTGTTTCTTGATAACACAGACGTATACCTCAAGTTAAGACAATCAATCTACCACATTAAACTTCCAGGAATGTTTTACTAGCAAAGAATAAAGTCTCCTTATATGTTCAGCAAGGTTCAAAAAACTTCAGAAGTTTTAATTTCAAATAAAATGTCGTCTATTTTATTCAAGACTCATAGCACATAATCCTTCATGAAGTAATAGTTTTTCAAGTGTTAAATGTCTGAGCTAGTAAATGTGAGTGATCTAAATAATGTAAACTCAGAATAATTGTGCATATATGTGGGTATGTGTTGCCTTTTACAACAGTACTGTCTCATCGTTTCCTGTATCTGATGAAATTACTCTGACTCACACATAGGACAAGTCGTAATTTATCTCAATTTAAAATAGTCACAGATCTAATATGCCACTGCTAGATCATAATTATTTCCATGATAATCAAAAGATTGCTTCCATGCATTGCTGCTTTTTTCTGCACTTTTGAGAGGAAAATAATTATTCAATAATAACAGCAGATAAGTCATAAGTAGTCAATTATTTTTTTCAATTCTGACTTATAGAAAATAACCTGTGAAAGAGGGTAAGGTACTGCCTAAAGCAAGGTCTGCCTCACTTAAATCTGCAAAGAATGTTTCATTGACTGTACTGAGTATTGCAGAATGTTAAAATTAGATGACGTTTAATAGGAGTTCTTAAATTTGTTTTTTCCCCCATGTAAGTCCTGAAGGAAAAACATCAAGTGAAGGAATAAGCTTGCTTTCAGGTCATAAAACTAGAGTATTATGTCATGTTTTTTATTGCCTACATTTCTTGGTGGAAACTTGAGTTGTTTGCCCTTAAAACACTTCTGCATAGCAAATTTTTCCTCAGTCAGTTAGGCAAAATTCAATTTATTTAGGAGATTTTGTGGCACTTTGAAAACTCATAGTCATTCTTCTGTTACAGGGGAAAAAAGTTGTTGCCTGCAGACATGACTGGCATCAGACTGGGGGTGAAGTCACCATTTCAGTATATGCTAAAAATTCACTTCCAGAACTCAGTCAAGTTGAAGCAAATAGTACATTGGTAAGAAGGACACGGAAAAAAGTCTTCTGTGAAAATTGTCTTTATACCTTGTTTTTAATGTTAATGTCTTACAGGACATTATTCATGTTTGAACTGATTTTAAGATGAGATCTTTTGGCCTTTCCCTGTTGAAATTATTTTCACAGATACTTAAATGGAAATTTCTGCATAGTAGAGTATAAAGGAAATACTAAACTAGCTTAAAGGGTTTATCAAATAATATGGCACCTAGATCTCAGTATGAGTTTCACTTAAAATGAATTGTTGTTTTCTGTTAAAAATATTTCTTTTCTGTTCTCAGATGAAAAATACAGTATTGAAAGTTTCTTAAAATAACTTGAGTGATTTTGGTCATTGTTTCCTAATGTTTATAATCATTGTTTTATGTCATAAACTTTGACTTTGAATTTCATCATTTAATCAACTTTTTATCTTTCACAGTTAAATGTGCACATTGTATTTGAAGGAGAAAAGGAATTTCATCAAAATGTGAAATTATGGGGCGTAAGTATTGAATTCAGATTTTTTTTTTTAGAGAGAGAAATTTTTTGCAATAAAGACAGTACTTCAGTAGGCATTGGTGCGGAGGAGGAGTATAACTTACCGTCATTTCTGATCAGAAATGTATCTCTAGGTATAAAAGCGGCCGTGGGGGCTTGGGTCTCTTGATTACTAGCATGGACTGGACCGGGAGTCCCCCTCAGACTAACGGCACTGCCCTGTGGTACTGTGTTACGCTGCAGGTGATTGACGTGAAGCGGAGCTACGTGACGATGACTGCGACGAAGATCGAGATCACGATGAGAAAAGCAGAGCCCATGCAGTGGGCAAGCCTTGAGCTCCCTGCAGCCAAAAAGCAGGAGCAGCACAAAGATGATCAAACAGAATGAGCTGAGAGGGGAAGGTGCTGCTGCCTGGTGCAGAGCCCTGCGTGTGTGGTGAGCCGGTGGCTCGCTGCTGTCCTCGTTTGTTCTTGATGATGTTGAGTCTGGCGTTTCAGGGTCAACAGTAGGTTCTTACAAACCAAAGTCAGTTTCTCTTTTGTGCCTCCCATCTTCATTCTGAGTTGCTGAGCTTGCTTGTCATTTCTTCGCATCAGTAGAACTGTGTGTGTCCTGTACTTGAAGCTGGAAAAGAGCTCATAGAACAGTTACAGTGTTTCTTAGTATAGTATTACCTTAAGCAGAGAAATATAAAGCAACATTCGTTGCACTTACATAGCTTTCAGTTAGCCCATAATTAATAAAACAGGTGAACTGTCAAGTTTTTAATTAATTTTTCTGTGAGTTTGCGTTCCTGTTGACACTTGAACCTTCAGGGACGATTTGCAGGGCCGTGCTCGCTGGGGCTCCTCCTTCAGGAAGGACCATGCACCGGCGTCCAGCAGGTTTCCACAGTGACTGTGTGTGGAGATGGCGCTCCTCTGTGGCTGTAAATGGCTAAAAGGTGTGTCAGCGCCTGTACTCCTTGCCGGCGGTGTGAATTAAGGAAACACAAAAGAGCGTGAGGTATCAGTTTGGCAAAACAGCACTCCGCAAGACAGAGCAATAACTGCAAACATCTTTTTCTTGATGACAGTGTCTGTGTGGTGCTGTGTCTAGATAGTGCCTGATTTATAGCCTGCACCCTCCTCAGGCCTTTAGATACGTGTGAAGAGAAGTTGTGAACACGTGTGCATAACCCTGGCCTCCTGGTGGGAAACTCTGTAAAGCCGCAAACCTGAACGACTTAAAAAAATAAATTAGGGCATCCGAGAACTAAATATTTAAACTTAGGACAATTGTCACACGTTAAATAAAATAGTTTGATTCTTTTTTAGTGGTTTTATTTTTTTTGAGGTTTTCATGAACAGCTGGGCGGGCCTTGGCGACGCAGTGCGGGCTCCGGCACCGCGAGGCGGCAGCACGGAGTCTGTCTTCGCAGTCCGGGCCTGCTGGACGGTAGGTCAGTTTTGAGGCAGTGCAAAGTTAATGGAGAAAATCAAATTAGTTGTGAATCCAGAACTCTGGCAGAACTTAAGGATTATGACTCTCTAGAGTAAATTCTCACTCCCCAAGTCCCTTGAGTATTTTTCTTTTCTTGGGATTCTTATAAGTTAGGGAAGTCTGTGCCAGTGCAGTTTCCGTGCATGAAGAACGTGTGGCCCCGCCCGGGCTGCGGCGCAAGGATGGCGTGCCTGGCCTGCAGGGCTGAAAAACTCTGGCAGTTTGACCTTTCCCACATTAAAAACTGACTGACGGGGCTTGGCAGGAAAGGCAGGGCCGGCGCAGCTCGGCCACTGGCGCGTGGGCCGCGAGTCCCTCCCTCAAGGCTCTCCTGGACTCCAGAGCTTCGGTTCACGTGGAGACAGGATGTCTTCCTGTTCAGGGCGAGGCTGGCCCTTCGTTTGATTAAAAGTAATCATTAAATCCTTTCTAGTTTTTTCTTCTTGAGGCTTTTTTCCCCCCCAAACGTCTTATTTGTGATTTCCAACTGATCTTTAAAGCTAGTGGGTTAAGTAGCACTTTTAATCCTCTCCTTCTGTTGAGTCTGGCTGCATTTGTAGCTCTTTCTGTTTTTATTCCTAAATACCTCTGAATTTGTTGGCTGCATACAAATCTCAGTGGCACTGGCCTTAGATTCATTTTTAAAGAGACACAGTTATGATTGAGTAGAATGTTTTATCAGTCTGTCAAATTCTTTGAAGTGGTAAACTTTCATTGTTTCTCTAGAAATAAGCTTTAAAAGTTACTTCTCAGCTTTCAAGTTTCTGTTAGCAAAACAGTCAGCAGGCTCACTATGTTTTTGGTAACTAATGTGAGTGCCAAAGTCAACTTGAGATGGCTCACGTTACTGTAGACCCTCCACAGAACCAGCAACTAGCCTCGCACAAGACTTAACTAGAGTGTTCATTTCGATCACTTATTTCTAGATGCTGCTGCATTAAAGGAACGTTCTTAAGGCCTGACCTTATTCTTTGGTAGTAATTTAAGCAAATAGTTTACAAGCAATATGCAAGTTGAAACCAACCTCATCGACAAATGTTCATAGGTCAATGAGGTAACGTTTTGATGAACCATATACTGGCGAAGAAAGGTAATCTGTTTTACTGTCACTTGTGTTTTATGCCAGGGATTTTAACTAAGAGTAAGTGGTTTTGTTTGGGCTTCTTAGACAAATTCATCAGCCATCTAAAATGAAGAGAACCTTAATTTTCTTGAAAATTTTTTAAGGTGACTATCATTGTCACCTCTTGCTTTTAAAAAAAAGCAGTCATTTCCCTCGCACATCACACAGACACCTGCGACAACGGCTTTTCAAGAGGCCTGGCGCCCCACGAACATACAGGTGCGTGCTCCATAGTCTGTTTTTAGAAGTAGGTACTTGTGATTTATCTCTTAGAACGGGAACGTGCGTTTGTTTCATTGCAGGTTATTTTGATCTGCATTCACACTGGGTATTTCTTTTTATTCTTTTGCCTGTGTTGTTAATCCATGACCTGAGGTCTGAAAGGCAAGTGTAGCTTGCTTGTAGGTTTTCTCTAGGTTTTACTTTCCTTTTCGTTGTTGGTTATCTGGGTTGGGGGTGGGATGACTTTTTCACCCAGCCGCTTTTGAACACTGGCATTACCCCCAAAGTCCTGAGCCTGCAAAGCTTTCCTCATGTAGCGTGTTGATCTTAAGTTTTTATGTAGTTCTGAGTTACGAAGCATTACCTCGGGAACGTTATTTCTAAAGAGCATGTTTTTACTACATAAAAATTTTTCTTAGTTTTGGAATTTAGTAAGCAGTCTTCAGTTTCCATTAATGTGAGATAAAGCAGCCTCCCTGGGGCCGAGGGCTCCGGCAGCCACTGCCAGGGCCTGAGTCCGATCCCAGCCAGGGAGGGACCCACAGGCGCAGCAGACCGCCCCTGTCTCCCGCTGCTCCCCCAGCAGTGTGCGTCCGTGGACCTGCCTGTTCTGCTCCCCGCTCTGTCTTGTAATCTAAGTACCCTCCCACTCCCCGCACCTCTGGCCTGCACCCCAGTTCTCCTATGCAAATGAATAGAATCTTAAAAAAAAAATAGCTTCTAGCCTTAAGCGTCATCATACTATTTTCAGATTATGTCAAAATAGTTTAAGTTGCAGTTCTTTTTTGGCTGGGCAGATGATACTCAGACTATTGAATAAAGCGGTTGTTACCGACTTACCTGGATGAGGGGAGACCTGGAACCTGCTGCTTTCCCCCTGCTTCCAGAAATGAGACCGGGTTTTTTAGAACGCTGATTTCCGCCCCCCTCAGGGTGCTCCTTTCAGTGTGCTGTTGGTGGCCCTTCATGTTTTACTGGCATGACGGATGTTCGCCGCCCTCGTCCCTCACCTGTGGCGGCGCGGCCCGCTGCTGCTCCGCGTGTCCATGTAGACGGCGAGGCTGGGGCTGGGGCGACGCCTGCCTGCGGCTGCCCGGGCGCTCTGCCGCTGCCGGCGTGCTCTGCGGCGCAGGCTCAGTGACTTCAGGGCCCAGACTGGCGCCTGTGCGCTGGCCATCCTGTGGGCCGCCCTCCGGGCTGTGGGCCGGGCCGTGTCCAGGCCACTGAGCGCAGCGTGGAGACCCGTGTGGAGGTGATGTTGTCAGTTCCAGGTTCATGCTTTTGCTTGAGATTAAATTTACAAAGTGTGTAGAGTCCTTTTGCCTGGTGGCTTTGGTCGTGCTGGTAGCTAAGACTCAGCACTTGGGCACCCGTGGCTCAGCGTAGCGGCTGTTGGGCAGCTCTGTCGCCACGAGCTCTGCGCACTGGTCGTGTGCCACGAGACACGTGAGACGTGTGCCCACCGGGAGACCTGGTGGAGGCGGTTACGGGGTGTAGAGAGTCCGGGACGCGGGTGCTCGCTGTGGGCGGTGGGCTGTGAGTGTGGGGCTGCCTGACTCCCTGCCAGGCCAGGTGCTGCTTATGGCGGGGTGTCCCATGCCAGAAGTACCCGCATCCTCACTGGGAGATGTGGGGTCCCATCCCAACCTCAGATCTGCTTGACCAGAAACGGAGTAAGTAGGCCCAGAGCAGTCTCCACTCTCACACTTGTTTTAAAAACACCAGTGGCGTGGAAGTCAGACGCTGCTCACGTTTTTCTCCCCTTTACCCAGTTTATTTTAAATTTGTTTTAGAACGGTTATGGACGTGAATGAAAACGGGGAGGTAATACACAGCTGCGTAGCGTCAGCCTCGCTGGCCTTCAACACCTGTGTCCGAGCGGCGTCTGTGGACGTGGGCGGCCGGGGCGCTGCGGGCTGGTGTCGCGCTCAGGGCTGCCTTGCCTCTCCTCGCCTCTCCTCCCGTGCCTGTGCGCCGTCGTCGGGTCTCCCTGGCCTCCCATGGCTTTGAGCTTCCCAGACTCCAGACCTGGCTTGGCGGGGCAGCCGCGGCTGCCTGAGGTGTCGCCCAGCTGGGGCTTACTCGGTGCTTCCCTACAGTTAAACTTGCTGGTCTGGAGAGAGCGCAGAGGCTGGGCGGACGCTCAAGGGGGCCGGCCTCTGCGCCTTGGGAGCAGAGTGCCGGCGGGGTCCCAGCTGCCGCACTCAGGAAGGGGCTGTCCCTCGGTGGGCAGTGCCACCCCCGCCCAGATGCTCATGTGTGAGGCCACTGCCGTGTTGTTCCTCACAGCTTGCCGCTTGCTGCTTCGTGGTTGCTCAACCCGTGCCGCTCTGGCTCCTGTGACCTGCCCTGTCCTGTGGGCCTTAAGTTTTTAGCTCTGTCTTAGCGCTGCAAGCTGTCCAGCCGGCCAGGTCTCCAAGGAGTCTTTGCTGCTGGGGATGGTGCTAGAGGTGGCGCTTGTTGGGTTACTGGGCACATTATGTGTTTGCAGCACACTCTGCTGATGGCAGGGGACGCCAGCCTGCCTGTGCTTGTGAGTGAAGTAGCCGTTTGCTTGTGTTAAGCAAAGTGTGAGCTGATGCCTAGTTTTTCGGCACTGACCCCTCTGCATGCCCCCACCGCTTTCCGTCCTGTGCCAGCGGAGACGCCCCTGCCGGCTGCACCGGGGTGCAGCGGCGTCGGGGACGCCGTCCAAATGGGTCGCAGACCTGCCTGGGAGGGGACTGCCCTGGGCAGCGCTTTGGTCTGACCCCTTTCTGGACTCTTACAGGCTGGGCCGCTGAGGCCTTTTCTCTGCATTCCTGTCCTTGGTGCGCCCCCCTTGCTTGTCCCGGGCCTGAGTTTTCTCTAGAAACACTGGTGGGAAGCTGCAGTTGAAAGTGGTTTAGCCAAGAGAGTCAGAGCATTGCGCTGACAGGGAGTAGCTGCAGGGTGAAGCTGCCAGATACCTGGTGGTCTGGGGGCCCGGGGCTGGGGTGGGGGTCCCTGCAGAGGGACCGGGAAACATCGGGGAGTGGTCTTCCTGGAGCCTGGGTCCTACTGAGGGTGCAAAGTGGTTTTTGTCTAATTGTTTTTATTGACCTCCATTGTTGTAGCCTGATGAGGGCTTCCTGCTCACTCAGAAGAAATGCCTCCAGGGCCACTCACCTTGGCCTTGGGTCACTCCCTGTCCTGTGCTCAGCCTGAGGCCCTGAACCAGCAGCACCTCCCTGCCTTCTCACCTGAAGGGAAGGTCACTGCCAGAAACCTGGGAGTGGCGGGCGCGTCCTGCTTCCTGGCCAGAGCGCAAGTGAGGGAGTGGGCTCCTGGGCCAGGTTCAGGACACAGCAGCTCACCTCCTCGGTCCGAGATTCAGAGCACTGTGTGAACGTGACGTGCACAGTGCTACCTCCGAACACAGTACATTCCAGCAAGAGCTGTCGTGATGCCTCAGCACGGTGTCGCTGTCCACACTGGCTGTGCCGGGTGGCCCGTTGCCTGCCCCCTGCCCTCCTCACTCGCCAGCTGCAGCCACCAGGGAGGCTCCTGCGGTGAGGATGGCCACTCCCAGTGGAGGGGCTGACAGCGGCTCTGGCTTCCGGCCCCTTCGCCCCCGCAATGCTGGGGTGTTTGCATCTATCTTTGACTATTTGGTATCCGAGGGGAAATGTCCAGTTCTGCCAAATTTCTAATTAGATTGTTTTGTTTTTGAGTACTGGAGTTCGTGGGCTTCGATTATTACCCCCTCGTGTGAGCATCGGCATCCTGCTTTGCAGATTGTCTTCCACTTCATTTCCTCTGCTGTGCAGCTTTCAGGTGTGCGAGCCCCTCGCGTCTGCACTTCGGTCTCGTGTCCAGCAGCCACGGCCAGGGCTGCCACGGACCCGCGCTCCCTGCGCCTCTTCCAGGACTGACAGTGTTTGTGAACAGGGCGCGTCGGGCTCTCACTGCTCACCATGTGCGTCTCCCGTTCCACGACACTTTCTGAAGAGACTGGCCTTTCCCCAGTGTGTCCACGCGACACCCTTGTAGCTGTCAGTGTGTGTGTGCCAGAGGGTTAGTTCTCAGCTCCTGGCTGCCCCCGGTCTTTGTGCCTGTGTGATGCTGCTTTTATTACTGTTACTTGTGTTAGTGTTTAAAAAAAGTGTGGAACTGTTACAGGGCAGGGAGAGGAGCACCCAGAACCCCCAAGCCTGCCCTCTGAATGGGTTCTGCCATCCGCCGCATTAAGACAAACACATAAAACCTTTAATGGAAAGGAACTTTAATACAACTAGGGTACAATAAAGAAAGAACA
>JAGFMF010011436.1:539560-562447 GCA_019455555.1 Galemys pyrenaicus
CCAACCAGTCCAAGACCAAAAAGCAAGCACAGCTTCTTCACATGTCCCTCTGCTCCACGTGCCTCCTCCAGGTCTCCTTGCTGCTCTCCATCTTCCTTCCTTCTCTCTTCTCTGCAGAAATCTTCTTTTCCTGTTCAGCTCCACCCACTTAGGGCGGAACCAGGATTTTGGAACTTCTCCTTTTCCTGGGACCACCCAGTTACAGAACCTCCAGCTTTGTTCTTTTCCCTGTTTTGCTTTGGCTTTTTGGGGTCTATTGTGTGTCCATACACATTTTAAGATTCTTTGTTGTGTTTCTGTGAGTAATACCATTGCTGGGGATTGTGTTGACTCTATACGTGGTTTTGGGTACATGGACATTTTAACAATATTCTGATCCATGAACGTGGGATGATGTTTCTGTGTCACTTTCAGCAAAGTCTTAGAGTTCTTGTCACAAAGATTTTACACTGTTTTTCATGCTGTTGTGAATAGGAATCTGTTCTTTCTCTGTGTTCCATGCTAGTTTATAGAAATGCAGCTGATGTTTGTTTTGATTTTTGTAGGTAATTCTATTGAAATCATTCCAACATCTGTGTGACCATCACCTAAGACCAGGGAACAGAAAACTCCCATCACCCCAGGGTTTTTTTTTTTTTAATATTTATTTATGCATGCAAGAACTGGGGTGCAGGCCAGAGGTATGGGGTTGAGAAGAGTCACCAGAGACAGAGTGGGGAGCAGAACAGGCAGATCGACTGAAACACACTGCTGAGGGAGCAGTGGGGAGACGAGAGGTCTGCTGTGCCCTGTGGGTCACTCCCTGGCCGGGGGTTGAACTTGTGCTGCAGTGGCTGCGGATGCTCCACAGTGCGGTGCTCAAGCCCTGTGCCCCCAGGAGGCCCTACTTGGGTTCTCTTAAGGCTCTTGAAGATCCATTCCTCCCTGCCCCAGGCAACCACTGATTTCAAGTCTAACGCCATAGAAAACGCCTTCTTCTTGTAAATACACTTTGTACTCCATGTGTGACAGTTGTTTTTGATGCCTAAGCAATATTCCACATGGCTCAGTGCCCCAGTAATGCACATCTGGGCTGTTCCCACTTGAGGCTGTTGGGAACAGGCACATGTGACCCTTACTGGGCTTGTGTTTTTGCTTCGTACTTATAAGTAGACTCTGGAGCTGTTAAGTATGTTTCATGTTACAAGAAACTGCTTGTTTTCCAGAGTGGCTGTAACATGACATTCCTATCAGCATAGTGAAGATTCACACTCCTTCACATATTTTGAGGGACTTTTCAGTTACTCTGTTTTGCTACATGATGTAATTTGGGGTTTTGTCTGCTGGATTAAACTCCTAACTTCAGCACTGCACTGATTAAAAAGGAGACGGGAGTCATGGAGCAGGCTCTCGGGTGCAGCACGCTGCTCAAGAGAAGATCCTGGCCTTTGTACTGACAGAGAAGGGTGGGTGGGTCAGACTGAACACTGGGTTGGGTTTTAGAGACAGTGAGTCCACTGATGCAGCCCCAGCTCCCGCCTGTGGCTCCAGTCTCACTGGCGAGGCGTCCTCTCCTCAGTCCTGGGTGGAAAGCACAGCAGTCGGTAGCCCCTGGGCCTTGCCAGCCTCACCTTGGGACGGGGACCTATTGTCCCGGGCGGTCAGCAGCCTGCTCTTGTCTAACTGGAAAGGAGCCTTTTACGCCACCCCACCTTCATCACCAGAGTGTTGAGAGTCAAAAGCCTCTTTTCAGATGAACAAGGTAAGAAGTCTAACATCAAAATACTCTATGAGAAGCAAGACTGTAGGGTACTTCGCATTTAGTAGTTACCAAAAAACCATTTCCAGTAACACTTAATGCTAGCCCCTTGGCTGAGACCTCCCTGTAATACTTCTTCCAGAGCCCCTGCTGCTGCCTGAATTGTAAGGATTGCACCAGAAACGTGTCTCTTCGCTTCTTCCCAGGCTGATTGAGGGGCAGCTTTATTTTTAGTATCACACTGCATAGATTTCAGGAAGTGACTTCCCAACACGCTGTGTGACACCTTGCAGCAAAGATGATGCACCCAACAGGAAGAAAGGTGAAAGAGCTGAGCTTAAGCATATACAGATAGTACAATTTATTTGTTTTCTCTACTCCCTTTTGTTAAGAACACCTCTTACTAAGTGTTCTCTGTCTCCTTCTGGCGTTTAGTTACTCCAAAATGAACATGTGTAATTGAGGTATCTATGCAGTGTCACTTGGAACAGAAAAGAAACTGACAGTGTTCTGCCCCCACGGTGAGCCCCCAACCTCTGCAGAAACCTCCTTGTGCTGGTGCCCATCAGAACTGATGACACTTGTTAGTTGTGCTTAGAGGCTTGGCAGAGTTTCCTTTTCCCTCCTTGTTGTGGGTGGAGTCTCCGGGATATTTTTACCTATTGTAAAGATTTTCAGTTTGAGATAATCCTTCCTCGCATAATGGGACATTACACCAGTGTTTTCCTGTATATTGTTGTGGGTTTTGCAGCTAAATATTAATCCATGTGAAAATGATTAATTAATGATTCTCTGCGTGGTGGGGGCGGTGCACCTCACGTGCGTGTGGCTTTAGTCTCGCACCGTTGGTGAAGAGCTGCTCCTTCCCCACGTGTGGGCATCAGTTACATGTGGGCTTGTTTCTGACTTTTTCAGTTCTGCTCTGTCAGTGTGTCGGCAGGTACCAACAGTGCCATATTGTTTTTAGTACTGTCACTTTAATATTAAAGTCAGGATAATGTGATGACTCCATTTCTCTCCTTTTTTCAGTGGATTATTTGCTTTTTTCAAGGCCTTTTGTGGCTTCATAAATTTCTGTAGTTTATTTAAGAATATTGTTGATGTGTTGATGGGGATACATTACGTTTACATCCTGTTTTAGGTAGGGCAGTCATTTTGATTCTCCCCCTTCACGAACCCAAGATGTATTTTAATCTCATGTCTGTCTAAATTGTTTCAAAATATTCTGTAGTTCTCCGGTAGGTCTTTCACTTCTTGGGTAGGTTATTTCCAGCATATGTGATTCTTTTTGAAGCAATCTTGAATAAAATTTTTCTGTCCATTGTTAGTATATAAATATGCTTGATGTTTATGGTGATTTTGTAAGCCACTTTGTTTCTAACAGCTTTATTGGTAGAGTCTTTAGGTAGAGTCCTTCCTATCCTAGGTGTCATGTTATCAGTAAATAGCGATTGTTTCACTTCTTTTCCAACTCACTTCCTTTGTTGGGACTGCTCTAGTCACAAACTGTGATACTAGAACAAAAGTAACAGCAGGCACTCATCTCAGTGGCGAGCAGCGTTTCACCAGTAGCGGCACTCTGACAGGGCTCCCTGCCCCAGTGTGTTGGAGGACAGGAGGAGCTGCTCAGTCATACGGGCATACTGAGTCTACTCAGGTGCTTTCTCTGCAGCTGCTGTGACGGTCATGATTTTTACCTTTTGTTGGTGTGGTGTGTTACGTCGATTGGTTTAGACATACTGCACCACTGGTGTGTCCATGGGAAAAACCCCACAGTTACTTACCTCACACTTCTGAATTTGTGTTTTGACAGTCTTGTAAAACAGCAGTTATCACCATCTTATTTCAGATGAGGAAACCCTAAAAAGCAGCATGTTTTAAGGCACATGTAGATAACAAAAGTAGAACAAAGATTTTCTGATTCTAAATGTTAGGTAGGACCTTTTCCACTTCCACAGTTATGAGATGGGCGTATCTAAAAGGAGGAAGCGAAGATATTAAAATATGACAAATACAGGTAGAAAGAGGGTTTTTTTAAAGATTGGTTTTTTGTGTGTGCATACAAGAATTTGGGTGTAGGCTAGAGGTGTCGGGTGGGGGTCAGGAGGTGGTGATGGTGGTGAGAGGACTCCCCAGAGACACAGAGGGGACAGAACATGGACATCCACTGCTGGGAGCAACTAGGCCTGCTGTGACTTGCAGGTCAGCTCCCGCCAGCGAGTTAACCTAAGCTGCGGTGGCTGGTGACAGCTTGATAGTGCTGAGGCTTAACCCCCGTGCCACAGAGAGGCCCATGAGAGGACATTTCTTCAGGGTAGCATCATAGCTATCTTCACTAACCTAAAGTAGACCTTGACTTTGAAGAGCAGAACTGAGTTAAAGGGAGAAAACAGATCTTTATTAATAAAGCTTTCAATTAAGTAGACTTCTGTAAATGGAATGGATTTCCAGGGGCTGGACAGCTGAGACTCTGAGCAAGGATTTATGTAGAAGGTAAAACTAGAGGAGCTCTTGGATCTCCTTTAAGATTCTGTAACATTTAGGACCTCCCTGGTGGCACAGCGGGTTGCGCTGTGAAGCAACCGCAGCACAGCAGAGAGTCTGATCCCCGGCCAGGGACCCGCAGGGCGCAGCAGGCCTCTCCTGCCTCCCGCTGCCCCCTCAGCAGTGTGTTTCAGTCCATCTGCCTGTTCTGCTCCCCGCTCTGTCTGGTGAACCCTCTCATCTCCTGCAGCTCTGACCTGCAGCTCTTGTGTGCATAAATAAATCTTTAAAAAAAAGTCTATAACATTCAGATTTTGTTGATAGTTTTTTTAAACTACCATTTTCACCTGCAGCAAAGCATTCAGCAACATGAAATTTTCTGACTAGGTGATTGTGTTACCCGTCATCTTGCCCATGTCCTCCAAGTTCTCCGTCCTCTCACTGAAGGCAGCGGTGAAGGCGGAGTTCAGTGTGCAGGTCTCCACGTCAGCGGGGTAGGCCGCGCCCTTCCGGAGACCACCTGCGGGTCACCTGTGAGGTCCCCCCTGGTTAGACCGGGCGCACAGTGAAGGCGCTTCCTGGGGGCGTCCGCGGGCCGCGCACCCTCCGTGCGCGGGACTCCGACCGGGCAGCCATCGGGCCTCGCCAGGACGCAGCCTGGTTTCTTGGCACGTTCCCTGTGCGCGGCCGGTGGCCTGGAGCGAGCGCCGCGGCGCCGGCGGGGCTTCTGAGCCGGCGCACGAGCCGCGAGGCCCGCGCAGCCTTCGAGGCGCGTGCCTCGGGTGAGCCACCCTGAGCGCGACGACCACCGCTCGGCGCGGCCGGCTCTGCGGCCCAGCGGCCCCGGCGCTGCCGGTCCGGGCGCGGCCTGGGCAGCGGGGCTCGCTCGGGCCCCGGGGTCGCGCCGCCTGAGCGGACGCCGGGCCCGCCGGCCTCTGCAGTGCGGAGCGGCGCGGGGCTCCTCCGCGGAGGGCAGGGCGCGGCCGCGCGCCGCCGGGGTCTGGTCTCGCCGCCCGCCGCGCACCGGGCTCCCCGGGGGCAGCGGGCGGGCCGCGCACCGGGCTCCCCGGGGGCAGCGGGCGGGCCGCGCCCCGAGGCACCTAGGGCCGTCCACGGGCGGGACGCGGCGGAGGCGGCGGCGGTCGGTGTCCGAGGCGCGGCTGGGCCGGTGTTTCCCGACTGGACCTTCCCACGTCGCGGGCCGGCTCGGGCTGCCCGCCGCGGCCGAGGGGAGGGAGGCCCCCGCGCGCCGGCAGGGGGAGCCCGTGGGCCTCTGGTCCCGAGCGCCGCCCGCCGGGGCGCGGCGGCGCGCGGGCTTCTGGGAAGTGCAGTTCCGCCGGGGCCGCGGCGGCGCGCCCGCGCCCCGCGGAGGCGCGGCCCCGCCCACCGCCGTCCTCCCGGAAGCGCCGGCCCGGGCCCGTGCGGAGGTGGGTGCGGGGCGGGCGGCGCGCCGTTTCCGCGCGTCGAGCCGCGAGGGCGGCGGGGCCCGCGGTGCGTCCCCCTCCGCGGGCCCGCGGCTCTCCGGGAGCGCTGCGGCCGCCGCTTCCTCAGGCCGCTCAGGCCGCTCAGGCCGCTCAGGCCGCTCAGGCCGCTCAGGCCGCTCAGGCTGCTCAGGCCGCTCCGGCCGCTCCGGCCGCTGGCCGGGCCCCACGCCCGGGCTTCTGGCGAGCGGCACCGCCCCCGGACGCGCCCGGGGCGGGGTGCGCGCAGCGGCGGGGCGCCTCCGCTCGGCGCGTGGGGACGGGTCCGCGCGGCGGCGGCGGGCTGTGCGGGCGCCGGGCCTGCCTGCGTGTTCGCCTCGAGCAGCCGCCGCGCTGTTCTCGCGGGCACGGGCCGTCCGCACCCCGCTGACGGGCCTGGGGGTCGCTCCTCTCCGTGCTCACCAGCAGCTGTTCGCTTTCTTGGACGCGCCCGGTTTTCCGCGAAGCGGGTATCGCGCTGCCGTTTGGCTTGTCATTCCCTGGCAGTAACTGACTGCAGCTTTCTTTAGGTGCCTGCAGGCCTTTTGTCTGTTGTCTTTGGAGGAGTTTCTGAGTGCAGAGAGCAGGGGTGCAGGCGGAGGTGCGGGGTGAGAGGCCTCCCCAGAGGCAGAGCGGGGAGCAGGGCAGGCGGACCCCCTGACACACGCTGCAGAGGGCGCCGCGGGAGACCGCAGAGGTCTGCAGCGCCTGTGGGTCAGCTCCCGGCCGGGTGAGCTGGCGCTGTGGGCAGCTTGACAGCACTGTCTTTGAGCCCCGCACCCGCAGGGAGGCCCGACACTGCCCGTCCTTTGATTGGCTTCTGTGGTCCCTTTTGAGTTGTGTGAGTTCTTTGTGGGTCTTGCGTAAAGCCCCTCATCAGGTGTATGATATGTGCAAATACTCCCGTTCAGTGCGGTCTCTTTTTGCTTTACTGATAGTCTTCTGTACAGTCTTTTAGCTTGATGTAGTGAAACTAAAACTTTATTTTTGCTTTTGTTTTCCTTGCAAATGGACTTGAGTTCCCAAAGACATCCCAGAAGCCATCACTGTGGAGTATTTTGCCTACGTTTTCTTTTATGTACTTAGTGAATTTTGGTCTTGTATCCAAGTCTTTAATCCAAGTCAAAAATCTTTGATTTTTGTATATGGTATGAGATAGTAATCGATTTCATTTTTCTATATTTGGCTGTCCAGTCTTCCCAGCACTATTTGTTGACAAGACTTTCCTTTCTCCATTGTATACTCTTGGCTCCTTTGTTGTAGATTAACTGACCATCTCAGTGTGGGTTTATTTTGGGGCTCTCAATTCTCTTGCATTGGTCTGTGTGTCTGATTATTATGGACTTGTAGTACAATTTTCAGTCTGGAAATGTGATAACCTATTCTTTTGTCAGGTCACTTTACCTGTTTGGGTTCTTTTGTGGCTCCATATAAATTTCAGTAATATTTCCTCTATTTCTTTGAGGAAGTCTTAGAATTTTGATAGGGATTGCATTGAGCCTGTAAATTGCTTTGGGTTAGATGGACATTTTGACTAGGTTAATTCTTCCCATCTGTGAGGATGAACTATTTTTCCATTTCATCTTGTCTTCTATTTCTTTAGCAGTGGCTTGTAATTTTTATTGAATAGCTTTCTTACCTCCTTGTTGAGTTTATTCATGGGTATTTAATACTTTTTGATACTAATGTAAATGGTATTGTTTTCTTGATTTTTTTTCTAGTTTATTTTCACATAGGAGTATAACAGCCTTTTGTGTATTGATTTTGTAGTCTGCCACTTTACTGTGTTGATTTATTGTTCCTAATAGTTTTTTAGTAGGGTCTAAAAAGTTTTTTGTACATATGTAGTAACGTCATCTTGCAGTAGTCATACTTTTAGTACTTCTTTTCCAGTTTGGATTCCTTTTCTAGCTCTCTTGCCTAATTCCTCTAGCTAAGCCTTCTAATACTGTGTTGGACAGCAGTGGTGAGAGACATTGTCATGTACTTGATCTTAGATGAAAAGCTTTAGGAGCTTCTCACCATTGACTATGATGCTAGCTGTGGCCTTTATTACTTTGAAGTATGTTTCTTCTATTCCTGTTTCACTATATTTATCATAAATGGGTGCTGAATCTTGTCATATGCCATCTCTGTATCTGTTGATGTGATCGTATTACTTTTATCTTTAATGACATTGATGTATACTGAACCATCCTTGCATTCCAGGAATAAATTCCATTCTGCTTAGTCATGATGTGTGATCCTTTTGATAAATTGTTTAATTTGGTTTGCTAAGATTTTGTTGAGGACCTTTGAATCTGTGTTCATCAGGCATATTGGCCTATGGTTTTAGTCCTTATGGTCCTGTGCACCTGTTGCTTGGATAAAAGGTGACATGTAGTCACCTGCTACATTGTAATAGAGGCTGCTTGGTTTAGGAACGTCGTTTTGGTGGTACGTGCTGTCTATGGGCATTTCTCTCAGTTGCTCTGTATACTCAGGTGCGTAGTGTGCTGTTTAATGTTAGGTGTTTTTGGCAACTGTTATGCAATTGACACCTGTTTCTGAAGTTGCTAACAGCTATTTAGGCTTAAGATGGCAAACGAAAAAGTGGGTATTTGCTTTGACCCACTGAATGTAGTCCTAATTCACTAAGTGTAAAGCTCAACAGTTCATAATTAAATGGCACTCAAGTCCAGTGACTAGTTTCTTGTTCTCTGGTCTGCCTTAGTTTAACCTTTTGCCATATGTGAAAATACCACTCATGACCTGAACATTTATGCTTTTTGCTTCTGTCACTGCCTCTCTGGTGACTTCTCTTTTATCTGAATTCTAGTGTTTCTTCTCATAAATGTCAGTCGTCCATGTGTTCAATTCGGATCCGGTTCTTCACGCTTCAGTTCTGAGTCAGCTCCTGTGGTTTGACTGTCCTACTATTTCCCTCCAGCTTGGACTCTTCCCCAGCATTACACCATTGATCAAAATCCTTCTTGAATTTTTTTTGTAGCTGACCACAGCACCACAAGTTCATCCGAAATGAAAACCACGTCTTTTCTCCTCCTGGTTTTGTTTCTTTCCAGCCATTCACTCAAAAATGAACAGAAGACAATCGTAATTTGTTACACCTGATAGTTGGAAAACCAGAGTGAGTCACAAGAAAACTTCCAAACAGAAAAAAACAATTATCAGACTATGAAAGTAACAGACACAGTGCTCCACACATGAAAGCTCTGACACGCGGGGTGCTGGCAGCCTGCAGCAGTGTTGGGTCCACTTTCCAAGTCCGGGGCGCACAGGGTGTAGCCAGAGGCAGGGCCTAGATTGCTGGCACTTGCAGAACATCAGTCGTGTTCCAGTCCGTGTCACCGGCTAGACGAGTGACCGTGTGTGACATCAGGCCCACACCAAGCAGTCCATTCACCCTTCAGACAGCAAAGTGCGGCCAAGTTCCGTTCCTCCCGCACCCTCCAGCGTGTCGGGGCTAGCGCTGTGTCGTGCGCGCCTGCTTGTCTGTCCCCACGGCGTGTGTGGTGCGCTCCCTTCTGGTTTGTTCTCTGGCTTTCCCTTACGCCTTTCCCATTCTCCTTAGGAGATGACAGTTAAACGGAAAATTCCACCATGTAACTTACCTTTTTTTTTTTTTAGATTTTGTTTTACTTATTTATGCATAGAAGAACCGGGGTATGAGCCACAGGTGCGGGGTGCATGTGTGTGTGAGAGAGGATTCACCAGAGAAAAAAGTGCGGAGCAGCAAAAGTGAACTTACTAAAATCCACTGTGTAGAGGAGCAGCGGGGAGACAGGAGAGGTCTGCTGCGCCTTGTGCATCAGCTCCCTGGCCAGGGATTAAATTCATGCTGCAGTGGCTGGTGATAACTTGACAATGCTGAGACTTTAACCCCTGCACCACCAGGGATGCCCCATAACGTACCTAATTTTATTCCCTTGTTTACACCCTGTGGGTTAGGAAAGTGTTTTTTTCACTCTGGGATGAAAATAACCTTTTAGGTAATTACAAGAAAATATTAGGATGAATATATACAAACTTTAAATAGGTGATTAGAGACATGTTGATCATATACCTTGTATAAGTATATACACAATAACTTCATATTCGGTCTTTGTCCTATCTCACCTCACAACCTAGGAGCACTTTGATTAATTCAATAACCGATCTTGATTTCTGCTCCTGCCTCATATTCATGAGAACATATGGTTTAAGGAATTGCTAAACCTCTTTGGGTACTCAGTGAAGTACAACATGGTAACAGAAAGTGCTTTATTTCTTCCTCTCCATCCACCTTTTTTAACCCAGTCTACATTTGAATATGGTTTTATCCTATTCCAGATATATGTCTATACTTAAGTCCGCAAACTAGATTATGAGCTTCATTGAGGACCAGAATTTTATTCATCCTTTCGTTCTTAGCATCAAGGGCACTTCCAGATTTACAAGGAAAATAAAGTTACTTCCAAGAACTAATAAGTAGGATAATTCTACTGTGGAATTGCTTTATTACAATATAGAGTGCAAATGATGGTTGCTTTACATGCACGATAAACACACAGTTGAGCTCCCAGTCACATCCTGTTCTTCTGTGACACAGGCTGATGCCTTGATTTGAGAAATGTTCATTACAGGAGATGTTGTCATTTGAGGACGTGGCTGTGGTCTTCACCTGGGAGGAGTGGCAGGATCTGGATGATGCTCAAAGGACTCTGTACAGGGATGTGATGCTGGAGACCTACAACAGCCTGTTCTCCATGGGTGAGTAAAACTTCCCTGTAATGGACAAGTGAAGGCACTGTTTTATAGTCACTGAAAAATGTACAACTGTTTATGAAGTTAGTGTTGCTTTGGTTCAAGACAAACATAGAATGTGGGTGTTCACCCTTGCAATTAAAGATTCACACCACCTTTTATTGCACAGCTCTTAAAGTTGTGCTGTTGTCATTCTTCAAAGACTGAGACTTCAGCAGTTTTGTCTAAGGTCAGCATTATCTCTCATCAACAGGGTTTTGTGTTAACAAACCTGAGGTGATCATCAGATTGGAACAGGGAGCAGAGCCATGGACTGTCAAGGAACCCCCTGACAAGCGTCTCCTAGGTCAGTCGTTGTACACTGGGCAGCGAGGCTGGGAGGAGGAGAGCCCAGGACTTCTTAGCCCTTGTGAGCTACTTTCCTTCATAGCCAGACCTTAGAATAGTTAGTCTCTGTGTATGTGATGCATTCATTATTTGTTCTCCAAATATGGCTCCCTAATTGATCTTCCCCTGCTTTTATAATGGCTGTAAGTATCCTTAGTCTTAACCGGCAGGCAGTCGCTAACTGCTTCCCCTTAGAAATGTTTTTTGGTTAATCACTCTGTGGAGTCTCAGTTTTACTCCATTCTTATGGACTGTCCTTTCAGGCATTTACTTAAACATTTGTTTACTCTTTCAACATGTTAATGGTACATTGTGGGGATAATAACGGTAATGAAAGAAGTGTCCTTGTAATTTTTTTTATGAAGCTTATATTCTGTGAGAAAGGAAAAGGAAACAAATACACATTAATAGATAAATGCCGCACTATAGCCAGGATGAGAGAGAAAATGAAGGTATTATTTTAGAACGTGGGTTCAAAAGGAACTTTTGGAGAGACTGTTCATGTTGTAGAATGTAAATCTGAGATGACTTTTCCTTTTTTGCTCTAGGCTATATTGGTGCATATACAATCTTGAATAGAGGTTGGATGTCGCTATTGGAGATAGAAATTAGGAATTTGTTATCTCAAACCTGGCTGGTTCCAAAGTCGTGGAACCGAGAATTTCAGGTTGTGGGAGCAGGGACCTTGGAATCAGAGATTGAAGTTTGTGATGTCACCTTCCTTTTTGGAAATAATTGGGAGAAAAACCAAAAACAAAAGAAACATGGTAATCTGACTTCTAAAATACACGATAAAGCCTTCAGATGCAGTGAATTTCAAGTAGGAACGTGCTGGGAAGCGGAGCAAGGAGACCAGGAGTCTTAGTGTCAGGTGTGTGTGGGAAGAGACCTCTCAGAGATGCTGCGTATAGCCTCAGTCGCAGAGGCAGAGTCCCACAGCTTCAGGGAAGGGTTGCACAGAGTGATGAGCCAGTTTTCTGTACCCGTTATGGTTCCGAGCGGCCACTGTGTATGGCCTAATTAGGAATTGACAGCTGACTATGTCTTTGGGAAGGAAGAGATTATGCCTTTGAAAAAACCCACACGTGCCGGGCCTCCCTGGTGGCGCAGCGGGTTGAGCGTCGCACTGTGGGGCATCCACGGCACAGCAGTGCGAGTTCTGTCCCCAGCCGGGGAGGGGACCCACACAGCACAGCAGACCTCTCCTGCCTCGCCCGCTGCTCCCCTCAGCAGTGTATTTTGGTCGATCTGCCTGTTCTGCTCCCCACTCTGTCTGGTGAATCCTCTCACCCCCCGCACTTCTGGCCTGTACCCCAGCTCTTGTGTGCAGAAATAAAAAATATTTTAAAAAAAGAACTTAAGCTTTAGGGTAGCTTTCAAAACCACTTAAAAACAAACCCACAGGTGCCTGTGCCCATTCCCTAAATAAAAACTAAGCAAATGTAGACGTAGAGCCCTTGTCCGTAAGTGACAGAAGTGGCTCTCCGTAGTCTTAATAAGTAGCTGGTCGAGATGATCATGCCACTTAACAAGCATGGACTGACTGTTCTGAAAAGACCTGCTCAGGGTGTACAGTTAGAAGGAAAAGTAGAGAAAAGGAATAGGGTAAATAAGTGCTACGTGAAAAGCTCTCAGTCAAAATCTGTAACTGTAGTGCAAGTCACTATATTGACCAAGTATACGCTTATGAATTTAAAAAGTAAAAGTATTAATTCAGTGCTTTTCATACTTTTTCCATCAATGTCTTTGACATTAGAAAATGTGTTAATGTAATTTTATACCTTCATTTATTACATAAAGAAATCACTTGCATCATAAAATTAATGCGCATTTTTAAAAATCTTGTTCTAGTGTGGAAAGAAACTCCTTTAACTTTATATTAGAAATACTTAGATGACTAGGTGTCATTTACAGAATGGTTATTTTTATCTCATTTTAGATGTCCGTAATGTGGATGACCTGATTAACATCAACGAGGAAAACCAGGGCAGGCATTTGTGGCAAGTTCTAATCGCCAACAGCAAAACATCAAGTAAGGAAAGAGTTGACTTAGGAACAACACTTAATTTGCATCCAGTGCGTAATTTGAACTTGAGTGTAAATAACGGCCCTGATTCAGGAGTGACTCCTGCAGAGCTTCGTACGTGGAAGAGTGTGTCCCTCCCCGGTGAGCCTGATGAGGTGCATGCAGCAGAGAGACTGAAGAGTCCTGCCATAACCAGAAAAGCCCTCAGATATGCTGAGGCTCCTGGTCTTCATCATATGATTCAAACTTTGCAGCAACCTTTGGAATCTAGTGGAGAAGGGAGAGATTTCAACAAAGAAACACTGCTCTTTACCCGTAGGAGGAATTTGATGGGAGACAGTGCCTGTCAGGACGATGGGTATAGGAAAGGCTGTGCTGTGTCAGCGCCCATTATCCAGGGTAGTGCTTGGGTAGGGCAGACACACTGTGCCTGTAATGAATGGGAATCATCCCTTTTTGAGAAGCAAGCACATTTGAATCTTCATAAAGATTTTGAAGGTGACCACCACAAGTACAATCAAAGTGGGAATTATTTTGGAACCAAATTAAACCTCACTCAGTTTCAGAAAATGCCAGTAGGTGAGAAAGCTTTTGAATATAATACAGGTGGAAAAACATTTTACAAATTCTCTTTCCTTACTAAACATGAGAAAATACAAGCAGCTCATAAACCTTATGAATTGTGGAAAATGTCTGATAATGTAACACTCAAAAGATGTCAGAGAACTTTGACTGGAGAGACACCCTTTGTGTCTAAGCAGTGTCAGAGAACTTATTCCTGGAAGTCGGGTCTTACTGAACATCAGCAATCTCAAACCATGGAGAAGACTTATGATTGTAGAGATTGTAGGAAAACTTTCTGTCAGAAGTCACCTCTTATTGTACATCAGAAGATTCACACAGGAGAGAAATCTTACGAATGTAAGCAATGTATGAAGTCTTTTCACCGGAAATCAGCCCTCACTAAGCATCAGAGAACTCACACAGGAGAGAAACCTTATGAATGTCCTGAGTGTAGGAAAACTTTTTACTGGAAGTCAGCCCTCACTGTACATCAGAGAATCCACACAGGAGAGAAACCCTATGAATGTATGGAATGTGGGAAAACATTTTGCCATAAGTCAGACCTTAATGTACATCTGAGAAGTCATGCGGGAGAGAAACCCCATGAGTGTCAAGAATGTGGGAAATCTTTCTACTGGAAGTCAGCTCTCACTGTACATCAGAGAACACACACGGGAGAGAAACCTTATGAATGTCAAGAGTGTAGGAAGATTTTCTCCCGGAAATCAACCCTCACTGTACACCAGAGAACTCACACGGGAGAGAAACCCTATGAGTGCAAAGAGTGTAGAAGGTCTTTCTACTGGAAGTCAGCCCTCACTGTACATCACAGAACTCACACGGGAGAGAAACCTTACGAATGTCAAGAGTGTAGGAAAACATTCTATCGGAAGTCAGCCCTCACTGTACATCACAGAACTCACACGGGAGAAAAGCCTTATGAATGTAAAGAATGTGGGAAAACTTTCTGCCATAAGTCAGACCTTAGTGTACATCAGAGAACTCATACAGGAGAGAAAGCTTTTGAATGTAAACAATGTGGGAAATTTTTTCATCGGAAGTCAGCCCTCACTAAACACCAGAGTGTTCACAGAGAGGGGAAGCCCTATGAAGGTCAAGAGTATACAAAAACTGTGAACCATAAATCAGACCTTAGTGTCCATCAGAGAATTCGCACAGGAGAGAAGCCCTATGAATGTCCAGTGTGCAGGAAATCTTTCTACTGGATGTCTGCCCTCACTGTACACCAGAGAACTCACACGGGAGAGAAGCCCTATGCATGTCCAGAGTGTAAGAAAACTTTCTCCCGCAAATCACACCTTAGTGTACATCAGAGAACACACACAGGGGATAAACCCTATGAATGTCAAGACTGTGGGAAATCTTTTTACTGTAAGTCAACCCTCACTGTCCATCGGAGAACCCATGCAGGAGAGAAACCCTATGAATGTCAACAGTGTAGAAAAACTTTCTCCCGGAAGTCACACCTTAGTGTACACCAAAGAACTCACACAGGAGAGAAACCTTACAAATGTCAACAGTGTAGGAAAGCTTTTTCCCGGAAGTCAGCCCTCACTGTACATCAAAGAACTCACACAGGAGTGAATCGTATGAGTCTAAGTAATGTAGGCATACTCCTGGAAGTCAGTCTCCACTGTGTGGCAGAGAACTCACAGGAAATAATGTAGGAAAACACTTTCCGGGAAGTCCACCTTTGCACCAAGAGCTAATGTGGGAGCTAAGCCCTATGAATAGTAAATGTAGGAAAATGTCCCGTTGTAAACCACCGTGCTAAGTCAACAAAAAGTTCACATGGTCGTGCACTGTGTTCTGGCAGCGACTGACCGCATGTTTACCAGAAAACATTCTGTTGGGCTAACAACCTTCATTTCTGTCTCCCCTTATCCTTTACTTGAGGTTTTGCAGAGTAAAAACTGTTTCTAGTCTGGTCCAAAAATGGAGTCACACACATTATTCCCGGACCCCTGACGCCCTGTGGTCCTGCTGTACAAGTGATGCCCCCACCCTGGCAGTGTGTGCCTTGGCAGCCATAGAGTGAATATGGCAATCTAAGAAAAGAGATTGTGGGAGAGCAGAGTTTTCAAAACTACTTAAACAGTCTCCATTTGTACTTTTTTTTGGCTGAGAAATATTTCATCTGTTGAAACTTTGAGTATGTGTTCTGTTAGCGCTCTATACTTGCTTTTTGTAAAAAAAAAAAATATGCAGGGAAGAAGCCATAGTGTCACCTTTCATCATTAAGTCAGTTGCTGGCAGATTCAAAGTAGTAAGAAACAATTGCATCAAATATAGGAATGCCTTTATTGTATCACCACGTCTCATTGAACACTGATATGTTAAAACTTTACAGAGATGTTCACTGTATTTAGAAACAATAGGAATTACTAGCAAAGGCTGTGCTGTTGCACTAAGTCCCCTTGGTGATAAAAAATCACTAGGAGAGACACACAGAATCTAGCATTCCTAGCAGTTAACACACACCGACCATACAGATGTGGTTTGAAAACTTGCTCTCTGTGAATTTGTGGTTAAAGTAGAGCTGGAGAGCCACTGCAGAGAAAGTACTGTCTCACTTGAGCCGTTCTAAAGACCACTGAAGTGGATCATGGACCTTTGGAGTGAACCAAATACAAGTGCGTTAAAAAGATCTTAAGCAAACAATTGAAGTTTTCAAAGCCGTAACTAACCCTAACCCTAACTAAACTATAATGGACTTAATAGTCAGAGGACAGGAACAATTGCATTTTCATTCTTTCTAGACAATAACCAAGTCTGACTGGCTGAGAGTAGTGTGAGCTTATTAACATGAATTAGGCCGTTAGCCACTTACCTTTCTCTTTTTCTCCCATAAAAGCGCTCAGATTTATCCTTTTTTATTATTAGATTTATTTAATTGTATTTGACATCATTGGTAGTCCCCCGGATCCTTCTTTATTCAAAATACTTGTTTCTACTGAATCTGTGTACTCAATTCGCTATCTTGAAACCCAAATAAATTTGTTTTAGCTTTTAATGGTCTCAAATTTTATGTTACTTTTTGGTTAAAACTACAGAAATAAGATACAAAAAATAGTGCATTCAGAGGAGGAAGGTAGGCACTGAGTACTGGTCCTAAGAACGCTGGAATCTAGGAGGGCAGGCCCTCAGTTCCGTGATGAGGATGCAGTGGTTCTGGGAATTATTTTCAAGGCTTGATTGCACATTGTCGCCCTCCTGCTTCCGCAAGATACAGTGCGACTGTACAATTGGCCACATCTGACCCTTGGACAACATGGGCTTGAGCTAGATAGGTGCATTTAAATGCAGATGCTTTTTGGTAAATAATTTTCTTGAATCAAAGTTATTTAACTTTGATATTTCTATGATGCTATATATCTTGAATTGTGTATTTTATCTGATAAACTACTAGCTAAAAATTATATGCATAATTTAAATGATAAGACTATTGCAAAAATATGAACTCTGAAATTTCAATTTGAGTGTCTTTCTAAGAGGTGAGACTGCAAACTACATTTACCCATTTCCTTGCTGATTGATTCAATAGAATTAGACCCCTGCTTCACAAATTTGACTCCATTTTGACCATATTACCATCATTTGATTTTTCAGAAAACAGTAATTGCTGTCTTCCTTTACTTCTCTAATCTGGTTTCTTGTGTAAACTATAACACAACAAATCATTTTATTCTAAATTTATCCACAGTTATAGCAACAGATAAAGGAATGTACTTTTAATAGCCCTTCATAGCTAGACCAATTTATTCATAAAAGATAATCTTCCTATAAACTCAAAATCACTGGCAATCTGAAAAACAGATGATTACTTTTTTTTTTTTTTGGTAGACACAGGTACTCATTTATGTTAACTGTATGTACATGGCTGTAGAGATGCTGGGCCTTAAGATAGCTTTAGCAGATTCTGAAGACAATTTCCCCCAAATAGTTGCATCTTTGTACATATTTATATTCCTACCAGCAACATATGAAAACAGATGAATAAAATGAATGAAAATATCTTTACACATCTGGGCACATTCGGATTGCTAGAACCTCCACTGACAAATAATGAAAGAAACTCCTTAAAGATATTTTATTTTGAGAGCGAGGACAAAGGTTAGTTCAGGATCGCTCAGGGAAACAAGATGTGGAGGGCGGATGTGAACACTGACCAACAAAATAGTGACTAATAATTAGATGCGGCTCTAAGAAAACAGTTTGAGCATGGCTGCATAATTTTGACAATGCATAGAAAATACAGGATTCTGTTCTGGGTATGAAGATTCTATAGCATTTAAATCATGGCATAAGATTATTCCATAGGTTCATTATAAGTTTATTTCTTAGAAATGGTAGCTGCTAGGAGGAATCACTTAAAAGACAAACCAGGGGCCTCGCTGCTGGTGCAGGGGGTTAGGGTGCTGTGCTGTGAAGGTATCCACAGCCAGGGCGGCATGAGTTCGAGCTCCATCCAGGGAGGTGATTCTCTTGGCGCAGCAGTCTCGCCCGCTGTCTCACCCGCTGCTCCCCTCAGCAGTCTACTTCAGTCTATCCGCTTGTTCTGTTCCCCATGGTGTTTCTGGTGAATTCTCTCACCCCCCACACCTCTGGCCTGTATCTCATGTATTGTATGCATAAGTAAATCTTTAAAAAAATTAGTAAACATAAATTAAAAACAAATCAAGATAATAATTCTGGTTCTATTTCATTGACCCCAGTGGCCATGAAAACTTAAAAAGGGCCAACCGGTTACTCTAGTTGAAACTCAACTGCCTGAAATAGGTTTTGTGCATGCATTTATAAGCACAGGGGCATATAACAGGTATGTTTATGAAATAGCAATATGTTCAGTAAAATTTCTTACATATGCAGATCCAAACTACATTATACCTGAAAGTATATATGCGTTACACATTTATTATAAGTTCAAGGTTTAAGATGAAACACTGTAGCTACCATCAGACTGAAGTAGGGCATCTCATGATAATGTTGGAACAAAATCCCTAAGGATAAAATATCAACATATTTAGTTGAACAGACTTTTGTAAAGGACTATTCCATTGTTATCTGACCCATTAACATGGTTTTATGTCTGAGTAATCCCTCTTTAGTTGAGTAAATGAGTCTTGTGTTCACTTATAAATGCAGGCTATTGAAGGGGAGCAATTAGCAACTTACACATTTTCCTTCTGTGATCAGCAGTGATTTTATCACTTGTACTTGCAACAATATCATTAAACACCTTATGCTTATGAGCATTTACCTACAGTAATATTATTTTTCCATGATATAAATAAAACATAATAGGTATATCATCATCAGTGTTTATTATTTTTCCTCCTATGCTTAACATCCAGTTTATTTCCAGTTAATATTCACTTTAATGAAGATTTCATCTTTAGTATCAATTCCAAACATCAGAGGATTAATGCTTACTAATGCTTATTTACTAAGCATTTGTTAATATTGTTTTGTTAACATTAGCTTTTATTTATTATAACTTTATTATTAATGAGTATTTTTATAATGAATTATTTTAGGAACTGATCCCTCAAATACAGAAAGTCTGCAAGGTTATATTTTTTCATCAAAAGGCTGTTGAGGAGAAGATTTAAGAAAGGGATGAATAGAGCAATGCTTTGTTCAAGAGCTGACATCTCTTTCGAGGGAATGAAGTTTTTAGCTGCAGTCCCAGCTGTCTGTGTTCTCTTTTGCTTTCCTTGGTGTGGGGGTGAGTTCCTAAAGGCATCACTAACGCTCATGTCACGAAATATTTTGCTTGTGGTTTCTAGTGTATTTTATGGTTTCAGGTTTTATATCCAAATTTGATCCATCTTGAGTTGATTTTTTATATGGCATGAGACTGTGGTCAAGTTTCATTCTCTTGTATGCAGCGGTCCAGTTTATGAGGACCATTCACTGAAGAGGTTATCCTTGTTCCGCTGCATGCTTTCGGCTCCTTTGTCGTAGGTCAGCTGTTCATATATGCATGGGCTTATTTATGGAATCTCAGTTCTATTGCATTTATCTGTGCAGTGCCAGGTTTTTTTAAAGTTGTTGTGGCTTTACAATAGAACTTGGGGTCTAGATGTGTTAGGTAACTCCGTTCTCTTTCTTCTTTGTCAAGATTGCTTTTGCTATTTGAAGTCTTTTGTAATTCCATATGAATTTCAGTTGTATTTTCTCCAGTTTTTGAAATAAGCCACTGCTATTTTTATTGGAACTGCATGTTGAATCTGTGCATTGCTTGGGTAGAACAGCCATTTTGGCAGTGTTAAGTCTTCCAATGCATTTCCCATTTCTTTGTATCTCCTTCAGTTTCTTTCAGCAATGTCTTACAATTTTCTTTGTGCAAATCTTTTATCTCCTTGGTTAAGTTTACTCCTAGGTATTTAATTTTTTTAATGTGATTATAAACAGGAACACTTTCTTAATTCCTTCTTCCCCTATCTCCTTGTTAGTGTATAGAAAAAAAAAATAAGACCTCATTTCCATATGGTAAAACTCACTGTTAATAGTGAACATATCTAAATTTTCATAAATACTTGAGGTCACATAGCTTACTCAGTTATCCTTACCTCTCACCCCAAATTGATCAGTGTCTTTGTGTAATTTATCTTACTCTCAGGTACCTTCTGCTCTGCTTTTGTCACTTGAGTTTTGCCTTCTCCAAAATGTTATATAAATGGAATCATACATTTCTTTGGTTTCTTTCACACAGCATCACATATTGCAATTAATTCATACTGTTGCACAGGTCATTGTTATAATAATCTATATATTGTTTCCTTTAACTAGGGAGAAATAGTACATTGTATGCATATATTACAATTCATTTATTCACCAATTGAAGGTTCTTTTCTGTTTCTAGTTTTTAACAAATATGAATAATGTTAGCATGCATGTTTGCATACAGGTTTTGTGAATTTGATAGTCCTTTTTTTTCTATTGTCAACTTATCAGCTATAACTCTGCATTATTATTTTAGTTTTCCTAAGGTTGATAGTACAGAATTTTAATTTATAAGTCTGTCTTGAAATGCTATTTTACAACTTCATGTATAGTTTAAAAATTTTCTAGTAGTATATGTCCAGAACCCCTGTCCTGGTTTTGCTGATGTTTTGTATTTTATGTATATTTACTGTTACTGTTTATGTATATTTAATGTTACTGTTCTGTTGGAAATTGTTATTATTTTCATTTAATCAATTACATTGAAAATATTTTTCATTATTAATAATTAAGATGCCCTGTAAATTTACTCATTTTTAATAAGTATCTTTTCTTATACTTTTATTTCTTTGTGAAGGTATATATTTCAGTCTGTTCTCATTTTATTCTATTGAAGAACTTCAGCATTTTTTGTAATGCTGGTCTGCAGGTGATGAACTCGATTCATTTTTATATGCCTCGAAATGTTATTTTTTCTTTTTTTTTTTGAAATGTTATTTTTATGTCAAATTTTTGAAAGACATTTCCCCTGGCTATGGAATCCTAAGTTGAATTCCTTTGCAATATTTAAAGATGGCCCCCACTCTCTTCTCATTGGCATTGCTCTCAGTGAGCGTATGCTGTCATGGCTGTCTTTATTTCTTTGTAAGTAACATGTTTGTTTCTTGCTGCTTTACAGACTTTCTCTTATCACTGGTTTTGAGCAAGGTGAATATGCTTTATCTCACATCAGGTGTCGCATGATTGATTTTTGTTGAGTTTCTTGGGCTTATAACTTTTATGACACTTTCACACTTTTACAATTTTATTCCCTAAATATTTCTGTTGTCACTGTGTATTAGGGAAGTTAAAATTGCTCCACAACTCATAAATAATTATTTTACTTTTTAAGTTTCTCAGCATTTAGTTGTTGCTAGTTTGTATTGCTGTGCTTTTAAGATGACTAATCTTTTATCGGCAATAGTTGTATTTTTTTTACTTCGAACATTGTAATTTTCAACTCTAGCTGTTTGATTTGAGTCTTTTGTGTGTTTCTAACATAACATTTGAACATATGGAATTTAGTTCTTATAACTTTTAAAGTGCTCTTGTTTGCCAAGTTTTAATATTTGTGTCATTTTCTCTCAGTGTTAATCAGCCGATTTTCTTCTTACTTTGGGAGCTCTATTTCCGCTCTTTTTCTTCCCTGATATTCTTTGATCTATTAGGACTCTACACTCCAACTCAGTTGAAGAGTTAGTTCATTCCCATCCCTAGGGTCAGATCCTACAGATTTTCAAATACAGGTAGTTGTTAGCTCTAACTTCTTTCATTTCTTGTCTCTCAGTTAACATTGTCCTTTGTTGTCTGATGTCTAATGTCTTGAACTGTTGTTAATGTCTTTTGTTAACAATGCTGATAACATCAGTCTTTAATTTATTAAAATAATAGCCTCTTTAATATCTCTTTAATATCGCTTGGATCATTTTACATCTCCCATCACATTTGGACATTTCATTTTAATGACAATTTCCTCCTATCTCTTAGTGATGAAATTTCCTATCTCCTGACTTTGGCTAAATGTCTGGCTCTTCAGACATTTTCTATTTAATTTTTATCATTTTTATTGTGATCTCTGGGAACATAAGAGTCTGCACTAATAAATTATCTTGCATGAAATTCACTTATTTCAGTTCCCTTTTATGCTGAATCTGAAATTCTGCCTTAATATTTATGAAGTGTTTTTCATTACGTGATATAACTTTGTTTGCATGACTCACTCTATTTTAAACAGAATTTTCTCCCCAAACCTAAAGAGTTTGCTTTTTGTCTCTTGCTAAGTATTTATTTTCAGAATTTATTTATTTTCAGTGACTTTTCTCTTAAAAAATACATATGAACACATATATGTATTCATATAAAATACATATAAATTACAGTCAATATATTAATATATGTATATATGAAAATGAAATTAGACAAGCAATTTAAAATTTAAGAATTTTTGTAATTGGGCTAGAAAAAAATAGAAAACAAATTAAAAGTGTCATTAAAATGAACATTACAAACACTAGATATAAAGATTGTAAACAATTGGTGTATCTCACTTCAGATTGTTTTTCATGCAAAATATTAGTTTAAAAATACTAGGTCACTAACATAAAAAATTTAAGGATAAGATTGTTAAAGTTTTTATATTGGAATCTTTTATCTCTGCCTTTGTCCTGAACTTTTGCTGGTTATGCTGGTGTGGTTTGCTTACAATCTAGCTATTGGGTATCTAAATTCTGTTAAAGAAATGTGTAATTTTTAAAAAGTGTATCCCATTATTTCTACCATGTATGTAATTAATATTTCAGTTTGAACTACTTTTACAAAAATTTTTGCAAAGAGAAGTACTAGAGGAGAAAATATGCATTATGACTCATTTTAAAATTAAATATAGGGCCTCCCCGGTGGCGCAGTGGGTTAAGCAACACACTATGAAGCAAACCGCAGCCACTGCAGCACGAGTTCGATCCCTGCTGCCGGCCAGG
>JAGFMF010011438.1:4473-73181 GCA_019455555.1 Galemys pyrenaicus
ATTATGGAAAGCAGTATGGCGGTTCCTCAGTCTACTAAGAATGGAACTTCCATATGATCCAGCAATCCCACTCCTAGGAATATACCCAAGAGACACAAATACATTGATTCAAAAGAATACCTGCACCCCTATTATTATAGCAGCACTCTTAACAATAAGTAAGACCTGGAAACAACTAAATGCCCAAAAACAGATGAGTAGATCAGGAAGCTGTGGTACATATACATGCTGGAATACTACTCAGCAATAAAAAAATGAAAAACTAGACTCATTCATAGGAACATGGATGGAACTGGGATTATGCTCAGTGAAGTATGTCAGAAGGCAAAAGAAAAATACCAGATGGTTCCTCCCCTAGGAGGAATATAAGGGAACCAAATAAAGATCAAGGAAAGGAATAAGAACAATAATAATAATAATAACAAGAAAGACACAAAAACCAAAAATTAAAAGACAAGGACAAATTGGGGACACTTGGTGGGGAGGGAAAAGGGAAAGGGTTGAGGGCAGACGGGAGCACGGGCGACTGAGGTGATGGTGCTATGGTGATTGGGAATACATGGGGATTACAATCGATGTCAAATATATGTAAATTTTAAAAAAAATTATATTAAAAATAATAATAAAAAGTGGAAAAAAGAGAAAAAATAGGTGAAGACATAAAGTTTTATATACTTTGTAAAAATAATTAAATAAATAAGGAAATGTTTTAAAACTAGAATGACTGCCCATGTTAAGCATTAGAGGAGTAACAAGTGAGAAATTGCATAATGTGGGTCTTAAATGATGGTAAAATGATTACTCTTAGATGGAAAGAAGATGGTTATTTCATTTTAACTGGGGATGAGAATAAAAAGGCAAATAAAGTGGAAGATAGGTTCCAAAAATGACTGTTGGAGATTATGAGCAAATGGCCAGGGAGCACAGTCCATTGCCAGATTTCAAAATTTTAACCATGGATTTGAAGTTGAATCATTTCACCATGATTATAAATTTCTCAATACATTGGCATCTATGTATTATAATTTTTGAATTATATTTTTTCTTATGTATTTCTGATGCTTCAACATCCTCACAAAAAGGTTATGAATATCCTGCTCAGATAACAAGGTGCACCATTGTAATAAGGCTGCTTACTACAGGTTGCTCTTCTTGCTATCACTGGTTGACTCTCAAACTGGTTGACATTCAAACACATCAATTAAGCCCCCTCATGCTTTTGGTTGTTTGCCAATCTGCTGCCATGAATCCACCCTCTCTCAGCTCCTTCTCTGCTTCATTGAACCCAGAGTCTTAGGTTTCACATCTGTGGCATGGAATGACATGTGAATATAATGAATCCCATTTACTTTTATACATCACATCATGTTTTCAGTGTCTACACTAGACTGATAATCAAAACACAAATCATCATACTAAGTAATATGCATTTTTTACATTACGATCTCTCTTGTCTCCTTTGATGCAAAAGTAAAGAACTGGATTAGCAGAGTTCAACCATGATTTAATTGCTATCAGAAAGGAGTAATGAAATGAGTAAAAGCAGTAGAATTTAGAATTCTGTAAAAAGATCATCCATTAGTAAAAGCACAGACATAGACATTGTGAAAACCAAAGACAAATTTTCCAGGAAAACAAAGAAGAGGATTATCAATATATCCAAGCAGAATAATCTGATTTCATGGTTTATCCTGACTTCTCAGTGCCTTTTCCATTAAAGGTAGAGCAAAAGAAGGCATCTATTCTCCCAAAACCCTTTTGAAAATGTTTCCAAATTGTTATTATTGAATCACACCCTCTTTCTACCAAATTAAATTGAATGCAACTGACATGAAAATGAGACAGTGACTAGTTCATTGATTTTTAACAAGGTGTAGAATTTTTAATGTGTATCTCTAAATGCAAAAGACTGTTGAAAAAGACATCACTTAAGTTTCATAACTTAAATTTTGTACTAAAATAGTCATTTTAAATTTTGTATATGACATAACTCTGATTGCCTCTATTAATTTTTCAAATAAGTTCATATAAAGGGTTGATACTTAAGGGGTTGATATTGTCATTGCTTTTAGGTAAATTTTATAGCAACTGGATATTTTTTAGCCCATTTTCTGTTTATCTCTTCCCTCTTGGCTGTTGTGACTAGTGCTGCAATAAACAGGAATGCATATATCATTTCAAACTAGGGCTCTTATAGTCCTTGGATTAATTACCAAAAGTAAAATTACTGATTCATAAGGTAGTTCCATTTTGAAGCTTTTGAGGCACCTCCATACTGTTTTCCCTAGTGCCTACACCAATTTACATTCCCACTGACTATCCACATCCACTAAGCCAGCACTTACTGCTTCATGACTTTTTGATAAAAAAGTCAGTGTTAGGTAAAATTTCATCATGGTTTTTGTGTTTCCTGAATAATAAATAATGTAGGATATCTTTTTAGGTGTCTGTTTCCCACTTTTATATTTTCTCTGGTGCTTATTTTAGTTGTCTCTGAGCAACATTTGAAAAAAATGTTCATTTCTTCTTCGAGAAATGTGAAATCAGCATAGAGGGATAGCAAAGAACCAGAATATTGGTAAGCCTATTTTAGGATATTGAATTTAATTTAAAAATATGTAAATAATTATCTCTATATGATTGACTCTATCTTAGAGTTCATTTTACACATTTGTTAAGGCGTAACTTTGATCCATTGAAGACAAGCTAAATGGGCAGCATATGATAAAGGGTCTTCATGTTTTCTCTGTCTTTGGATAGTCAAAGAGCATTAATAGTGCAGCACACTATAGCCTGTAATGAGGGTTTAGCATTCTAAAACTCTTAGGTGATAGCTCCACTTAATGTAAGTTAAACCTTCTAGAATTGGAAGTATGCAAGACAAAAGAGACTTCAGAAGCAGCATGATGCTGAAAGGGTACACTGAACACAAATCATAAGGCTGTAAAAGGCTCAAAATAGTCAATGTTTACTATCATAGAAAAACTGAATAAATTATAAAAATGATCACAATGGACTCATTTAGTTGAAATTGCAATAAAATTTGCAATATTCTCTGATGAAGTAATAACATGTAAAATACTGGTTTTGCCTAAGTCACTACTCAAAATGACCAACTATCATATATATTTACAAATATACATAGGTATTGTTATGTAGGGATTATGGAGTATATCTAAAAATAATTTCTGCTTCTACCACCAAATTACCCCTAAATTGAAGAGAAAAGCAGATTCCAGAGCTTGTTTCTTATTATTTCTATAATGATAGGACTGTAATGTCAGTCTAATGATAGTAGTCCCAGTGACTCCATTCAGGGAAAGAAGTGAGAATTGCACATTTATTTTAGCAAATAAGCATGTAGTTAATTATAGCTCTTGGCTTCAGTCCGCCTTTCTCTTGCATCTTTGGAAGCTTAATTCACATAGTTCATTAAAATAGCAGTTTTCGAAGAGTACCATGTTTCTTAAAAATAATATGGGTATAAAAACTGATCTACAACTTAAAAAGTAAAAGCTTCTCTTTCATTGTAAGAACCCAGTAACTTTTTTGTGCCTAAACCTGTGAAAGACTAAACCCAGTATTTCTCCATATATATATATATATATATATATATATATATATATATATATATGTCTTACCTGTCTCCATGCTATATCCCCCATATTTGTTGGTGTGACTTGCTGGAATTATAATAGATTTTTTTTAAATTTTTAAACATGACCAAAGAATGAGTGTTTATGTCATACAAATGTGGTAATAGAAAGTAATAGAAATAGAGAGGGCTTTAAAGAAGCTGTGATTATAGAACACTGTGGAAGTGAAGAACTCTTCTATGCACTTATTATGCAGGAATGGAACAAAGGAGTGGTTAAATTCTTATGTTTTGCAAACCTAAGGGGTTTCCTTGAGTATCACAAGAAGCAACTAATTTATAAAAATAAAAGTAAGAGGAATTTTAAATATTAGAGATCACAGCAGGCCAATTGCCAAATGTGAACCTATCTGTCTATATACTGTATACAAGACATCTAGTAGTTTTAAACTCATTTTCAACTCCAATAACAAGAAGTATTGAAAGAAACTTTTGAAAACCTGTTGCTAAATATGGAAAAATCTGACAACTATATTAAAATAAATATTAGAAACAGTAAGTCAGTACAGTGAGATGGCAGGTTACAAAATAAATATATACTGATCTATCACATTACTACATGAAAACAAGAAATCAAGAAAATTATCCCATTTGCAATCATATCAAAGATAAATAAATACTTAGGATTATACTTAACAAAGGTGATGAAAGACCTGAACAAGTAAATTTCCACACATTATTAAAATATATGGAAAGAGACACAAAGAAATGAAAAGATATTCTTGCTTATGGGTTGGGAGATTCACATTGTTGAAATGGATAACTGCCTAAAGGAACACAACAAATTCAATGCAATCATTATCAAGCTTCCAAAGGCATTCTTCATTACAAAAAAAATATTCAGAATTGAACAAAAAGAAATGGAGTAAATATTACTGAAATTTATATGGAAGTACATAAGATCCAAAAAAGCTGAAACAATCCTAACAAAAACAAACAAAAAAATGAGGTTTCACATTCCAGACTTCAATCTTTATTACAAAGCCATTGCAATCAAAACAGTATAATATAGGAATAAAAATAGAATTAAAAAAATAGAATTATTTCATAAACATGGAATAGAATTGAGATTCCAGAAATGAACTCACATTTATATGGACAGTTGCTTTATAACAAAAGCCCAAGCATAGACAATGGAGAATGGATGGAATGCAGAACTCAACAGAGCAATCTTGTGTTGCAAGGTACAAAACCACTTCACTCAAGGGACTTGGAGAAGAATGTTGACTGGTTTGCTGGAATTGAAGGGACACAATGAAACTAAGGACAATACATACATATATATATATAAACACATGTATATATATATATAAATACTGTGCTCTTATAAAATATTGATTTAAAATTGCTTTTAAAAATAGTTTAAACATTCTAATGCATGTTTTCTGGAAGTAAAACATAAATAAATGGATGGTAGAAAGCAGAACTAAGTTTCTTACTATTGTAGTGGGAGGTTACCAATAAAGGAGTATGGCTAGAAATGTCCCTGTGGTAATAAACTATTATTGGGGACATCAGCATAAAATAATATTTGGTCCATTATATATGCTATAGGTTACACACAGAAATATTTATATATGTATACACCAATTTTTATTCACATATACATCCTTTCTCTGTCAGTGGAGAGAGCCTAGAAGCAATGACATCCCAGTTGCAATAAGAACCTAGAGTGGAGAGCTTGGTTTCTAATACTATCCTCTAACAGAGAACCAGGACTCCTTGTAACAGTGACTGTTTATAAGACTAGGTTAAGAAATATTCTAGTTAAGCCTGGACACCTTAGTGTCAGAAATTAATGAAGTGCTCATAATGCTTGTTCATGTGTACACTCACACACATAACACAGCATAGACACAAAAATTATGAGGTTATGTCAAAGAGACAGGATATAAGAACTGTCAGTAGATAAAATTTATAACTTGTATAATAAAACATTAAAGTATTAGTTGATTGTTGTAATAGTTCGAAAAAAATACATGAATCGTAACCTATTTAAAAAATTTAAAGGCATTTAAGAGATATTGTTACAACTTAGTAGGCTGAGAAGATTTGGATTGTCTTTTAAAAATGTAACACTGTAGTATGGTACAGCTTCAATTTTAGTTTCATGATTATATTTTGCTATATTTTTAAACACAATTCTGGATTCTAAGCGATAGCCTCTAAAAGTGGGACTATGTAATCAATTCCAACAGAGAGGAAACCAGGAAAATAAAGTATGCTGAAGTAAAGTATGTTGATATTGGAGGAATGATGATACATTGGTAATATGTTGAGAACATTAAAAAGGCATATTTTTGATATCCTACTATTCTCCCTCTATAGTATCATTCAAGGTAGTTAAAAATGCATTGTATAGTTTTTGTCCCAAAGAAATTCTTTTTCATTTTATTCATCTTCTTTGAGTTAGTTTAGTACACTATTTAGTTCCATTAAAATGGCAAGTGGATTCATGCTCAAAGTTATCTAATAAATTATTTTTTTCTTGAAAAGTATTCTACAAGGTATCTTTTCTTACACCATGATTTATATGTAGAAAGAACCAAAAGAATTTCGCTATTTCTTAATACCAGCTTGTCCCTGGACTCTAAGGAGTTGATAAGTCATTAACCCAGGAGTAATGCATTATACACCACTTCCTTTATATGGGTGTGTAATTATGTGAATGTTTTCTTGTATATGCTCAACAATATTGTTAGCTAACTGTATGTCAGACAACAAACTGTGTATCCTAATGTAAATATCTGGAGATTCATGATTTTTTTGAAATATATTTCTTAAAAACACCTCATTGAGTGCCTAATTCTTCACTCACCTGTCCCTATAAAATATGAATCAGAAATATTTATGTGTCATATATTATTGCTGAAAGCACCCATATCTCTTGAAGAATTTTTTTTTTTTTGCTTTACCGCAATACAATTGACAAAAAGTAAAACACTCAAAGCATACATTATGGTGATATAATGTATGTGTACATTGTGAAAAAAATTCCCACAAGCTTACCTTCAATTAAGTTAGTTAACACATACTTTACTTCCTATATTTATGTTTCTTACAGCAAATTTCAGTTTTATATTAACGTTGTCAGTTATAATCACCTGATTTATATTAGTTCCTCAGAAAATTTCTATTTTAGTCATATTTTCACATGCCTAATAAAATTCTTCAGCTAATGAATTCAATGAGGATAGAATTTAGATATATTTGAATCTTTTTCCAGCACTGTCAGTCCAACTCTTGAGTTACAATACCTATTTATTTACAAAAAAAAAGACTAGATTTAAACTTTTTTCCAAGAACCAATTATCAGTGATCAAGATATACATTTTAATTTGATTTTTAATTTTCATTGTAATGTGTTTCAGTATTTTTCTATATCAAATAGTTCTAGGTGAGTATGTAATTCGAAGTTTGCATATGTTGAAATCAATATTTGGTTCTTTTATTACTATTTCACTTCCTTCCCTACCCTGACATCATAAGACACCTGTCAAAACACCATCAGATAACTACCTGGACGTAATTCCATGGACGAGTCAAAAGAAAAATTAAAAGTTATCTGGAGACTAACAAATATGAAGACACAAGCTACCAGATCCTACAAGAGGCACTAAAAACATATTAACAGGAAACTACCTAACAATGTATGTTCACATCAACAAACATGGAAATATCATGGGAATATCAAATAAAATGTCTAACTTTACATCTGAGAGAACTAGAATAAAAGAACAAATGACACAGAAAATCCGTAAGAGGAAGTAAACAATAAAAATTAGAGCAGATACTGACAAAATACAACGGCTCATGAGACTACTGTGAATATATATATGGAAACATATTGGATAACATAGAATAAATTGACAAGTTTTTAGACTCATACAACCTTCCAAGACTGAACCTGCATGAAATAGCTTGAACAGACCAATCAGAAGCACAGAGATTGAAAGAAAAATCAAATCTCTGTAAGAACAAAAGCCCAGGATCACATTTTCTCTAATGAATTCTACCATGTTTTCAAATCAAATCCAGCAAAACAGAAGAGAATCATCTAACGTGACCAACTGTGATTCATTCCAGGCATGCAAGTTTTGTTCAACATATGCAAACCAGTCAATGTCATTGAACACATCAACAAAAAGCTAAAAAAAATCACTCATTTCAGTAGATGTCAAAAAAGCATTTGACAAAATTCAACACTCATTTATGATTTAAAAATATGCTTAATAGAATCATAATAAAAATTACTTATGTAAACACAGTAAATACTATATATGTGGGTATGAAAACCAATATCATACTTATTGGTTAAAAATTGAAAGCTTTTCCTCAAATGTCAGGAGCAAGACAAGCATTCTACTTTCATCACTACTGTTCAACATAGTATTGGAAGTCCAAGTCAAAGCAATTGGCAAGAGAAAGACATAAATCAAAGTTGGGAAAGAAAAAATGAAACAAATACTATTTGCAAATGACATGATGATATACATAAAAAAATATAAAAGACCCTACCAATAACATCTACTAGAAATAATGTATATAGTAGCATGGTAGGATACAACATCTATTGTTTCTATATGAAAACAATTTATTAAGAGAAATATAATGAAGAAAATAATCCTACTTATAATCACACCAAAGAATATGAAATACCTGGGAATAAAATTACCAAATGTGGTGAAGAATCTATACACTGAAAATAGAAAAGAAAAAGAAAATAGAAGACAAAATAAGGAAATGGAAAGATGCCTAATCTTTATGGACTGGAAAATAAACATTTTTAAATGTTCATGTTACTTAAAGCAATTTCAAAGTTCAACATAAAACCTGTCAAAATGTCATTTGTTCAAGGAAATAAAACAAAGGTCATAAAATTAGCATGGAACCACAAAAACCTCAAATAGCCAAAGTATTCCTGAGAGTAAAGAGAAACAGAGGTATCACATGCCCTGACTTCAAAATATACAATATTTCAAGGTGTTAACAGTTAAAAGAACATGGTACTGGAACAAAAATAGAAACTTAAATCAAGGAATTGCACAGAGAGACTAGTTATAAACCAACACAAAATGGGCAGTACTTTGGTAAAGGAGTCACGAACATACAATGGAGAAAAGAAATGGGCAACCACATGCAAAATATGAAACTAAATCATTATTTAAATCTATACACAAAAATGAATTCAAAATGGATGAAAGTCTTGACTATAAGACCTGAGCTCATAAAAGAAAATGTAGGTGATACACTTCTGGACTTCAACCGAAGAAATATTTTTTGGGAAACAACGTTAAGGCAAAGCAAACAAAAACAAAAATAAACGACTATGTCAACCTAAAAAGCTTCTGTACAATGAAAGAAACTACCACAAAATCACAACACAGCCTATGAACTGAGAGAATATAGGTGCATATCACATGACTGATAGAAGTTTACTTTCCAAAATACAAATATATATATTTAAAAAATGCAAATCAGCAACACAAAAAAATGGACAAAAGATATACAGGTACTTCTCCAGTGAAAGCATTCAGATGACCTATAGGTACATGAAGAACTACTCAGCACTACTTATTATAAATGAAACACTTCAAAACCAGAATGTGATTTTACCTCACCCTTATGAAAATGGTCCATATCAAAAACTGGAAACAACAAATGTTGACAAGTATGTAGAAGAAAAGGAGCCCTTGTCCACTTTTAATGACATCGTGATTTGGTACAAACTCTTAAGAAAATTGGTATGACGATTCCTCAAAAAAAAAAAAAAAATGGAAATGCTATATGATCCAGCAATACTGCTTCTAGGTATTTGCAAAGAATGTGAAACGCACTAACATGAAAATACTTGTATACCCTAGTGTTTATAGCAGCTAATGCCTATCAGCAGATGACTGGACAAAGAAATCATAGAATGTATACTCAGTGAAATAATACTATTTTAAAAAATGAAATAGTGCCTCTTGGGGAAAAAAAAGGGTGGATCTTAAGGTGATTATGCTAAATTGAAGTAAGCTAGAGAGTGAAAGAAAATGACTGATTATTTCACTTACTGGTGGAATATAAATAACTTAAGAAAACTGGCAAAGCATAGAAAAAAAAATCTTAGACTTTGTGAAAAATATGGTGGTTACCAGAAGGAATAGGGTTGGGGGGAAAGATTGTAGGGGAAGGAAAGGGATAAGGCAGTGGTCCTGTAGTTTTGGTGGAGGATGAGTGAAGCATATGCACACATGAAGGTGTGAAATTGTACTTCCAAAATTATATGGTTATGGAAATGACAAATAAAAGAAAGTGAAAGACAGTTAACAGATGGTTTCATTCATCTGTGGAATGTAAATAACCAAAGAAAACAAACTGGCAAAACACAACAAAATAATTCTAAAACTGTGAAAAATACACTATTTACCAGAGGGAAGTGGGGAGATGGAAGAAAGAATAGAGAAGGAAGGTGAAATGATGTAGGCACTGAAGCTTTGGTAGATGGTGAGTAAATCATGTATGTGCACTTATGAAGAAGTGAAGTCATACTCCCCAAATTACGTAGTTATGTCAGCAGTTACCAAATCAGTACATTTTGGGGAACAAAACACCAAGAAGGCAAAATTTGTCAAAACTAGTTTAAGGTATATTTGATTACATTTTCCTTTAATCCCAAATGGTCCCTAGCCAGACTGGAGATTTATTTCTGCCCTTTCCCACTGTCACCTGCTGCTAGTCTTTAACCTCTAAGAGAAGAAGATGTTAGTAAACTATTAGGATAAAGAAAGGAAGACATCGCTTGAATAACTCTGACCTTATCATAAAAGCAATAGGAGTTTTCCCCATTTTGGTTCCACCTTTTCATGAAACTCAGCAAAACTCTTCTCCTTTCAGCCATGTTATTCAATTCTTGTATCTTTCACTGGATGTGATATAATCATCTATTAGTAAAAGCAGTATTTTATCCTCTGATTATGCCACAAGCATTTTGCCCAGTTTTATCTCATATTCATTAACTTTTATTTTTGGTGTACTCTAATATTTAATACATTTGAAATCAGGAACAAATACTGATGAATATGCATACCGTGTCATTCGCCATTTTCAGATTATGGGTCACTGTAGTTACCCCAATATTAATGGTGGAAGGGATAATTAGATTGTTAAATAGACATACATTAGATATAGTATATTCATAAATATATACTAGTTAAAATATAATTAAAGTACATAGTTAACTAAAGTAAAATATAAAATAGGGGACTGCATAGTTGGGCTGATACCCAGGTCAATGCCAATGAATAGATTATCCCCTGCCAGTTTTATGTTTGATTATGAGATTGACAGTGAGTATGGAATGGAGTTTCCCTACCTTCTTTAGAATATATTTCAGTGTGAGAAATGGTAGATACATATATTTTTTTCCCTGCCTTTCCTGTTTTTTTTTGTTTTGTTTTGTTTTGTTTTTTAATCTTTATGCCTTCTGAAGATCCAACCATGGAACTTCCATAGGCTTTGTTCAAAAATTTGGGGGTTTCAACAGTCTTTTTTATTTTTGTGGGAAATTCTAACTTTAATCATATTGGTTACTTTTACCACATTGTTGCCTTCACCAGATGACCCAGATAATCTTCTCAGTTTCCAGATGGTAATAGTAATTACTCTGTCTCGTCTCCTTCCCCATCAACCCCAGTCCTTCTATCTACTCTTAGTTCAGCAGCAGACTGATACTTAAATAATGTATTTTGAATCTGATTATTTCTCTTAAAGCTCTCTACTAATATCCTATTTTAACCATATTGAAAAGACCTGGTGTGTTTCTGACCTCATAGGCTACCGCCTAAGTGCCTGTCCTCAGATGTCCATTTAGTTTCCTTACAACTTTTATGTTTGTTCAGATTTGAACCCCAGCCTTTATTACAAAATTCATGCCACCTTTTCTTTGTTTCCCTGAAATGTTTATAATTGTCAAAATATTAAATTCATTTAACTCTGTCTCATCTACATCTCTTCCCCACCACCTGTTTTGTTCACCATCGTTTACAGATTTACAAGTGCTTATAAAAGTTGATTCTCAATAAATATTTGTTGAAATAATGGATAAAATGTCATTTTAAATTATGCAACTCTAAGTTTCTTTTTCGCTGTGATACAGATGTAATATTAATGAAGAGACAATTTTTTTTGTACACTGACATGAATTGCAAGTCTGTTTTCATTCCCTGCTGTGTAGAAGTCATAAATTGATAAATGTAAAAAACCTAAAATAAATTCATTATATCTTTGAGTAACTTTCCCCTGAAAAATTAACAATATTTATAGCAAATTTTACCATAGAATTTGAAATTTAGGTACTAATATAAAAATGATTTATTATTACAAATATAAAAATGAGATGTTTCAGAAAAATGCATCTAAAATGTATAAATAGTTCATAGCATCAAACTGTGATACTTGCAATCTTGACTGAGGTCAAGAAAATTTTCTATCCTCTACATATGTAATCATTTGACCAAATATTCTTAGTCTTTGATTCAGGAACATTTTTTTCCCTTCCAGCCCCTCTGCCCCCATCCACACTACAGTGAAGTTGTTCCTTTATTAGAATTAGACTTACCGGTGAGGCAAGAAAATTAAGTAATATTCTTCTAAAGAGTTCCCAATTGTGAAAACAAATGCAGGCTCATGGATTTAAACAAAACTGAATAATAAACTTAATAAAGTAAAATTGAAGAAGTGGATAAAAGAAAAACAGTAAACATGATCAGATTAAAAAGTAATAATGAAAGAGTAGATGGACTATACACGTTCTTAATTAATTGATTTCTATTTCTTAAATGTAAAAAGTAGTAGTAGTAGTTTTAGTACACCACCTAGAATCAAATACACAGTGATAGTTCCTGTGTGCTCTTTCTCATTACCTCACCAGGAATTTTACTGTGATTTAGATATAATTAAAATATGTTTTACCCTCCTTATCATTTCCATTTTTATATTTAGAATTTGGTATTTGATAGCTATTTGTTGTCCTATTATCTTCAGAAGTTTCAGGGCCTAGGAGGGAGTGGTTACTAAACAGGCCTATTAATATTCTGCGGTAGTGTATATATTTCCTTGAAATGTTGCTACGTTGCTATTTTTTAAAATGTTCTGATTTCTGTTAGTCCAGTAGTGTGGGAATAGAGCATAGTTAAGTCAGAAAATGTATAATGTACCATATTTTTCAGGCTTACTATATGGAATATTCCAATGAAATCTTTTATAAGTCAAAATGGCGCAATTACCATTAAAGTATATGGAATATTTTTATCATGCCAAGACTCCCCAAATAAACTACCAAATAACAAACAAACAAAACTTAAAATAATACATATAATAAAAGAATGATAAGATATATTCACAGTGCTTAGGGTAAAAATAATGCGTATGCACTATAATTTCACTTATCAGATTCAAGAAGCCAGTGAGCACATGGAAGACTGGAATGATGATAAAGATGGTTTGCTGGTTGAGTTGTCTGAGGTTGTGGTTGTTAAAGGTAATGGGACTAGAATATAGGAGAAGAAGAGAGCCATGTATTAACATGTTACTGTCATCTGAATCCATCAAGGACAGGCAATCACTAAGGTTTGCACCTTCTTCTATAATCTGTCTGCCCCAAAGTTGTAGGTCAAGGTGTGACTTCTGCTGTCATGGTTTGACTGATATGGACTCCTGAAATAGTAGGCTTGACTGTTTAATCCACACATTTTCCTACTGCACAATTCTTTGTAGATACTCAAAAAATCCTGTAAACCTGCCTCAAGTCTACATGTCTTTTCAAAATGAAAGTCATACTTTCCTGCAATCGATGTAGCATTGTCAGTTGCAGTGAAAATCACACACAAATGTTTTGAGCTCAGTTTTCCGATAACTTCACTTTTCAGTCATTTGCTTTAGTATTTTAGTATTCAGTTTTGTTTAATATCCTTCTCTGTTGCAATTGCATCTACGCATTTTTGGTCAGTTCTTGGTCATGGGATGCCAAAAACTCTTCACCTTCCACTTGATGCTGAGATGCTAAATGTTGTTTCTGGGTAAGGAGCTTGACCAATTTTGTTACTCTGGCTGAGTGCTGCCTCTATAATCACTGTTGTAAGAAAGGCTGAATGCCTTTTTTGTTATTTACCTTTTGTCCTGGAAATCCTCTTTGGATTTCTTTCCATTTGCAAAAGCAATGGGTACCAAAGTAGTTCTTGCATAAAAATAAAATAACATAACAAGAACTTTTTAAAAATTACAAAACCTGAATTTTAAATAGATGAAAACCTAAAAAAATGGGAAGGTATGTTTCAGCTCTATTTGGACTAGCTATGGCTACTGCCCCATCCTTCAACCTTTTAGGGGGCATAAAGCTTCTTTAGCAAATGAATGAATCAGGAGGCATAATCATCATAGCCCACCTCTATAGGTATTAACAGAATTAGGCACAACACCTGAAAGCCAGCAGAATACATTGTATGATCTCCCAAGGGGAACTACCTACCTGCTGTGCTGTTCTCCAGGAAAATGGGTAAGTGCTTTACCCACATGATTTCAAACTTGCAGAGTCAATTCAGACACTTCAACCATTTTTTTTGGTGAAATTTTAGATATCACATATGCTTTCTCAAATTCTATCCCAAGACTTCCCTCTGTTTTGAAGTTGCAAGAATGCCAAAATAGTATAGTCCTTTAATTAATTGTCTTAAATGAATCTTCAGTTATCTTTCTGCCTAAGAGATCTTGGTGATTGTTACACTGAAACAGCATTTTTTATTCTTATACTAATAGAGCTCCCTGTTTATTACTGAATATATTCAGCTACTTTATTTCTGTGGCTTTTCTTATGATCGATATGACCCATCAGTGTATAGCCAGCACTGCATAAAAATAGCCTTTGCACAAATTATCCCTCTTTCCCTGTTGTCCCTGCATTATGACTTGTTCCTGTCAAGATATATCCCTAACTCTGTGTTCACTTTCAACAGTGTAATTTACCTTCAAATGAGAATTAATATAGTATGCTTTAATTAGTAACCAGACATTAAATAACGGGTGATAACATTTGACTTTTCTATAAGCTTGCAAATGTAAAATCAGATATAGTGATAAAATCATAGTGGCTTGAGAAGAAATTTTAGAGTTGCATAAAGTAGATCTAAAAGTCATCTTCTTTGCATTAACTTACTGAAATATTATAGAAAATCATTTTTTTAGAACATAAACAATCTTCCACATACCTCTACTGAAAGACAATAAACAGCTCTGCACATACAGAGAATTTCTATTAAAAATATCATTTCAAATAAATACATAAAACCTTTTTATTATTTAATAAGTTTTTTTTGGATTTTATTATTTAATCTCTCTCAAGCATTGCAACAAAAGTTAATGAACTTTTATTATTTTGCCATGACAATTATTTTTGTTCATTGCAACTGTAAAATTCTATTGTAGCTTATCAACACCTACCTTCTTTTAGGGAAATGTACTTGTGTGATTCTTCAGTGTAATTATTGTGGTTCATAAAAACTGTGTTATTATGTTGGCTTAGTATAATATGCTTTTTACATAAAAATAACTTATAGTTATTCTCTCCTCTGTTGGTAATTATAAGCCAAGTCCATTGCAGCAATAAACTTGGGCTGAGTACTTGATGGACCACTTTATTTTATTCTAAGTACCTTTTTCTATTACAACTATTTATTATGTCTTCATAAATGTGATGCATGGCAATACTAAACTGTGGAGACATTGACACATCTAACTCTTTTCTTGAGATGTGCTTTTTTCCTAAAGTAAAGTCATCAAATTATTATCTATTTGCAACATTGAAAATATTTCCAAAGCCATATTCTCCCAGCTGTTTCACCATAAGAAAGAGCTATGGGGACACTTAATGGTGAGCAGCGACAACATTCTCCAGGAGATGTAGCATTGTTGTCTGTGGTGGCTTCCCTCCTAACTTCTAATAAGGAACAGAAAGATTGAACACAAAACATTGAGTAGGTGGGAAGTTACCTAGAGTGCTTAATTTTGGGGTTGTAATAATCCAGGAACTAGTCCAGTAAATCTTTCTCCTATATTGACTATAGAAAAGATGAAATCTATTTATTATGTTTTTATAACATACCTCACATATGCCTTTTTCTTTCTAATCCAACAAGAATTGCTTTGAGTTTTGGTTTTTAAGTATTTTTTATGACTATAGGAAATATAAAAATTCAACTGAAGTGATAAACCATTTCTTGAAATGGGCTTACAAAGCATATTATGAATGTGTTAGCAAAGCCATGAAAACCTCTCTACCATGATTTCAGATATTATATTATAATTTTAAAATAAAAATGTTGTATTAAAATACAAAATGCTATTTAATGATATTGTGTTGGAATCCCCATATATAAGTCCATTTTGTGTCAACTTAGTGAAATTCTATATCTAAGATTATTATCCAGATACTTCACTATTATGATCAACCTAATTTGATTTAAGTATATTTTCATTTGTCTTCTTCTCAATAAAAGCTACAGATTATTTCAAAATACTTTCATTATCTTCTCTTGCCAAAATTGAATTCAATTTTCAATTCTAGGTCTGCATGATTTACTGGATATAAGTGCTTGCTATGCTTTCCATATAGGTTCTATGCTCTTTACCTCCAACCCTAAATTCTAGGACAAAATGGAGCCCAAGGGAGTTGAACTTCAGGGAATATATACCTTCTTTCCCTAGTCACTCCAAGCTCCACTAGTCTCCTTGTGATTGGTTGTTTCTAGATGGTCTCACTCACTCTACTACATTTCCCTTATCACTCCTTTGTTCTTGAAATGTCCTTAGTTTGCTGGTTCCCTTTGGAATTTTATCCATCTCCTGGATCTTCCCTTATCTCTCTTGCCATTCTTCTCTCTAAAACCTAGTTCTTCCGAGGCCCCACCTGTCCTCTCCCTAAACTGCCTAGTCATTTCTAACTTGCCCTTGCCTGACATAGGCCTCAATACCAAGGGAGAGTAGTAATGTGTAATTCTAATTTGTCTGTACTCTTATTTTATAACTCATCAGGGAACTCAAAAGAAATAATAGCTTGTTAACCAAATACACAGCACCTTGTTAAGCAACTTTATGATGATTGATATGTCTTTTGCCCCCTTAAAATTTGGCAACACATTATATAATAAATTATCATCAGCCATCAGGCATTTTTCTGTAGTTTCCTTTTTTTGATCCTAATATCTGGTTCTCTAATTTTGGTCCCATATTTAGTTACTTTAGTTCACTAATTTAGTTAATCTAGTATTATTTCCTTAAACCATTGATACTTTGAGAAAATTTATGTTGTTTCTTGGGCTACAGAATTTCACATCAGGAATCAGGAAATAATCCTGGGGGGATAAGAAGCATAGAATAAGCTTTTCTACCCCTAAAGTCACAGATTCACTGTTCGTTCTCTTATCAAAATTAAGAGATTTTCTTTTCTTAATATATAGTTTTAGATTTTTCCCCCCTCAGGAGAATTAATCTGATACAAATGAAATCATTACGACCAGTAGAAGTCTGTTTTACTTCATTTTATTTTTTTGTTATTTATTATAAATACTTAATATCTCAAAATATTTCAGAGCTCTTCTGTTTTATTACTTTAATCCAAATTCAACTCATATTAAAAAATAGACATGTTCATCTTTAATGATGTTTTAACCATAATATGGTGAACACTCTTCTCTTTTCCATTTCCATTTGGACTTTTTCGGAACTCATCTATATTACATAAAGTATATTTTAAACAAAAATAGGCATTAAATAGTACATAAGAGTTTTCAAAATGATCTTGTCAGTGAACTCTGTTAATTCAGAGATGTTGGCCTCTCATTGTTTCTCCCATGTAAGGATTAAAATTCTGCTTATTGAAAATCAAAGTACTGATGATAGAGAAATCAGAACTACTGCTAATAATATTCTCTAGCTAGCTGGCTACCTACTTAATTATCTATGTAGGGACCTCTGCACATAAGTTCACACACTGGCATTTTCATTTATATATTTGTTTTCCTATATAATGAGTTTCCGTGGATGTATCATTAATTAGCTCAATAAATTTTCAGTTTCTACATTTTTTGTAAACACTGTGGAAAAGGATGATTATTGAAAAATTTGTTTCAGTGTCCATTTGATCCAAAAAGAACACTATTGTTTAGCATCTTATACACAATGGGAAATGCTCCCATTTTTTATGTAAAATTCACAGTTTAAAAATCTTATTATCTTTCAAAATGGTATAGTGGTGAACAACAATAGAAATACTTCTTGAGTAGTAGATAGTACTATGAAATGTCAGCTTTTATTACGTATATATGACTATTTTTGCATGACAATTTAAAAATAAAATGTTCTGACCCATTGATTTAAAAAAAGTGATTATGATTATGAATTAAACTGTTGTTTCTCATAAATGTTCTACATCAAGGGTGCTGTAAATGATTTTCCCCCCTGCCTAATAGTAACAAAAGCTAAAGCAATAGCAACAACAAACTTATAATGTTTCATTTTAATATTTAAGTATTTATTCATTGTTTAGCACAACTGAGCAGCTGAGATAAAATTACAGGATAAAGACACAAAAATCATACACTGTATGTTGAATACTCTACCATTACATAATTACCATAACTGTTAATTCAAAGGAGTAATTTAATTAATTAATCTTTTTGAAACACTATTTCTTAAATGCTTTAGACTCTGATTTCCTAAATTGGGAATAAACACACACATATATACAAACAAACATACACTAACAGCAAATTTTTCACATTCAGTTTGGAAGTTAATGAGCATGTGTCAAGTCCACATAATAAGATAACTAATTTCAGAAAAGTTATATACTGTAGTCAGTCATAAAAATATTACAATATAAGTACTACATTTATTTGTTAAAACTATAATTATTAAAACATAATTCATTTCAATGACTTTTTTAAGTCACACAGCTGGTAAATAGTGAATTCTGAAGTCAAGCTAATCCTGTCTACTTTCAAAGTGCAATAACCATCCATTATATGTCACTACGTAAGGCATAGGTCTAACAAGAACTATAATGGATACATTGAGTTGCAAGAATAATATATTTCACCCTTCAAAGTCAAGTAGAGGGGGAGCATTACTGGTTCAGCAAAAATTTCAAATTTCCCACAAATCGATGAGAGAACATGGAATTGCTGAGAGGGATGAGCAACCAAAGGAGACTATAGTAGAAATAACAAGTGGAAAGTGTGGATATTTTTACTCTAGCACAAATGTCTGACTCTGCAGGCCATGCCTGTGGGTAATATTACTATGCCCACAAGACTAGATTAAAGTCCAGTGACCAGGTCTGTATAAGCCACACAGACCAGAAAAATCATTTATAAAGCAGCCAGGACTCTGAAGTTTGCTTCCCTATCTCAAGTGCTCAGAAAGTCATCCAGGAGATGAGCAGGCAGTACAGGGAATATGAGCACTCACCTGGAAAAACTGAATCACCTAAAGGGTACTTTCTAAACCTGCTCAAAAAAGGACTATGAATCTAAATTGATTGCAAATTTGAGTGACTGTTCAAACTGGAGGACATTGTGAGATCGTTAATTAGCAAGTTACTTTTCAAAATTCCCCAGCTAGAAGAGGATTATGGGAATAATTATTCAGTTATAGGATATAAGGAAGCTACATTTTGAGTAGAATTAAGTAGTTGTGTGAATTTTTTTTTTTGCTATTCCAAATGTGCAGGTAAATTCCCTTGAATTCAGAAGCCTCATTTAATATTCTGTCTGTCTTTTATTTACTTGCTATACTACATAAAACCCACCAGAATTTGAAAATAAGCTCATCGGCTGAGAGCCAAACTGATAAAAATCCACAAATATTTATTAAAGTAAGAAAGAGAAGGATCTTCTAGAACTTAATATATCTAAAGAAAAATTGCAGAAAAGTAAAATGAATATAGAACAAAGTCATGAAATGCTACAAATATATTTGAAAAATTCATGTATCAGAAAAAAGGAGCTGTTTGGAATTTTGAAGAGAAAAGCTTATAATCATAAACCGATCTTGTACAGACTACATTGTCTGACAGATATGAGAATTTCTGTCATAAGAAAAGAGTAATCTATTATAGGTCAAAAGGTATGTTTATTCTTTTATTCACTCAATAAATACTTGAGTGCTTACAATAATTGAGACCTTGGGTTGTGCATGAGACATTTTAGGATTAGTAGGATGTGTGCCCTAACTAAATATTTCACAATCTGGGAGTGAAAGATAAAAGAATCAAAGAAGCCCATATGAAATGCTATAACAGAGGTTATGAAAAGACAGGAAACATCTGACTTGAAATTGTCATGGAAAGATTCTCTGAGGAAGTGTTACCACGTATTGGAGGGATAAAGTAGAAAAGAAATCATAAGTAATTGGGCAAAATTATTGGTAAAAATATTGCTATTATGAAGAATTGTATATTTAACACTGAACGAAAGAAATGTTTGATGGTATTATTACTGACTTGTGCATAATAGTGAGTCATCTTTTTTGGTGGTAAAGACATACTTTTGGATGATGATGTAGATATTGGTAGGAGTGAGGGTGAAGAGAGAGACTTGAAGTTTGCATTTGATGACCTTCTCCTACCACAAGAGTATTGTTCCCTGCTGAGAGTTTAGAGTACAGGGGTGGGACTTGAAAACAGTAAAAACACTGGAAAAGGTGTTGAAAAATTGGTAAATATATGCACAGAAATCTTGCCTATCAGTGGGGAGAACAAAGATAATGTTATTGATCATTTTATTTTATTCAATTCACATGTTTCTACATGAATTCTCTCATAGTCTTACTGGGTAAATTGGTTGCAAAGGCAGATCCATCGTTTTATGCCTTGCTTTTTTAACCTTAATATGTCTTTAGGATGATGCTTAGCTCTTCTGCCCATTTTTTTTAAATTAAATTGTTTTCTTATTTTGTTGTTCAGTTATGTAAGCTCTTTGTAGGTCATTGATATCAGTCCTTTATCAGATTTATGGGGTGCAAATATTTTCTTCCATGTAGTAGGGTGGGTCTTCATTTTGGTGGTTCTTTTGCTGTTTTACTGTTGATGCTTTTTAGTTTGATATAGTCCTAGCTGTTAATATTCTATTTTGTTCTCCTTGTTTCTAGAGTCGAGTCTTCAAAGATGTTTCTGAAGTTTATATCTGGAATGTTTTGCCTGTTTTTTTTTTTTCTTTATATTTTATGGTTTCAGGGCTTACATCCAAGTCATTTATACATTTTGAGTTCATTTTTGTGTATGGTGTGAGGTTGCAGTCTAGTTTCATTCATTTGCTTGTGGCAGTCCAGTTTTCCCAGCCCCATTATTTGAAGAGACTTAGTTTGTTCTCTAGTATATTCCGTCTTCATAGATTAGTTGAATAGATATGTATAGCTTATTTCGGGCAATCTTATTGTTTTAGTACAGTGAGGATGATACAATAGATTGAGACAAACCAGACTCCCACAATTTAAGGCTCTGGACCCAATTAGCCTTCCTTTTAACACCACATTCTACCATAAACACTAGTTCTTTAACATCAGACAGTCCACAGAATCAGTCTTCAATTTCTCATTCATAGAATATTGAATTGTTACAGTTCATAAAAAATATTATAAACTTATACTTTACTGTACATTAAATAAGCATGTGGAAATATTTCAACCCATTATAGTTCAGAAAATGAGTAAATGTTACTATTTTAGTTATTAAATATGCAAAAAAATGGACTTTTCTTAAATATTGCCCATTATATGGTATATAAAATAAACATCTATTAGCAGTAATTCATTCAAATGATCATATTACCAGATCTCAGAAACCCATCGCTTGCAAATACAAGTGAAAATATGATTCCATAAGTGGTTTTAAGGTGAGCAAAGTCATTTAGGAGTAATGGAAACAAATGCTGGCAGTGCTTCAAAGCTAATTTGAAAAGAAGTTGCCTACTTAAAAGGTATTTGCAAGATAATAACCTCTGCTTATTCATTTGAAGTTTCATATAATTAGTTGTTGTTGCTGTGGAAGTGAACAAAATATGTAAGAAAAAATTCACATGGGTATTCATGGAGTGGCTATTGTGTTGGATTAATTGGAAACTAAGAGGATAATGCAAACCTTAGTATGTTTCATTAAAATAAAATAAAAATAACAGATATGTAGTTTCACCTAATTTTTCAGTCTGCTATTGCTACTAGCATCCTAATGATACATTCATTTCTTAATCTTTGTATGTTCTTCGTCTAATTTAATGGGTTCTGTTTAGGTTTCAGGCACTATTCTCAAAACTTCATATATTGCTTCCTTTTCAACAAGTGAAACTATCTGGGGATAAGTTAGTCTTTATTAGTGTTTAAAAAAAAAGAAAAAACTAGTGCAATGCCTTAATTAAAATCTTAAAATTTATATGGTAAGGAGAATCATATTAATTTAAGCTATTAATCTTTTACAGATGCTTTGTCTAAAAATCTATTGGATCAAAACAGCTTGAACAGTAAAACATTTTTGTTCATCATAATTTCAGAACTGAATTATAAGAGTTAGTAATTATAACATATCTACAGGATTAGAATTTACTTAATAGATTGTTCTCATATCTCCTATATACTACCTTTTATTTGCAATATAGCTTTATTCCCATTGCAAAAGTAATTCCAAAATTGTAAAAATAAGAAAAAAAATTGGAAAGAAATTTTTGCCCTAATAGAGAATGTAAATTTCTGAATTTATATTGATAGGAAAAGTTCCCTCATTGTTATACAAACAATTGAGTGAAGGAATGATCATTATTTTAACAATAATGCTGAGCAATTGTATATTCATTGGCAAAAGTAAACAAAGAAATGAAAATTAAAAAAAAAACTTCACCTCACACGTTTTAAAAATTAAAAGCAGATTATAGATTCAGTTGTTAAAAACACTTTACTTTTTCAAGATTTTATCTATAAATGCTTATTAATTAATTTGATTTTAGCTTTATTTCATTTAATTTTAAATTAAATATTTTTATATCACTTATTTTATTAGGTACAATTGATCTATACTACTTTTAATTCAGCACACAACACATCCACTACCAAGGCACCAAGATTCCTTCCACGCTGTGTTTCATCACTCCTTTGCTTTCCATTCTCTCTCTTCTCCTTTGGTAACCACTATTTTGCAGTACAATGTAGTACTGCTTTTGCTGCATCCCATAGATTCTAGTAGTTCATATTTTTATTTTTGTTTGTCCCTCCACATATTAGAGGTTTTTCCTGTTCTCTTTTTTTGGCTGATTTTTACCTTATACTATTGGATACTATTGTGATCAAAGTAGATACTTGATGTTATTTCATTATTAGCACTTTTTTGTAACCCAACATATGGTCTATTCAAGAGAATCTTCCATATGCACTTGAGAAGAATGTGTACTGAGCTTTTGGGGTATGAAATGCACTCTAAATGTCTATTACTCCCACATGGTATAAATATGTCATGTAAGGATATTGCTTCTTTGTTGACTTTCTGTCTGGTTGCTCTGTCCATTGATGAGAGTAGGGTATTGAGGACCCTATAACTGTTATGTTATTTCCAATGTCTGACTTCAGGGCAGTTAATAATTTTCTTAATATTTTGATGTTTATTTGTTTGATGTTAATGAATGTTATGTCTTCCCAATATATTGTTCCTTAATCATTATTTTGCTAACTATCCTGTCTCTTATTACCTCTTTTAGCTGTAAGTCTATTTAACTGATACAAGTATGATATCCCTACCTTTGTTTTGGGTCCTATTTGCTTATGATTGTTTTTCAGACATTTATGTTGAACCTGTTTTTATCTTTAAATGTGTCTCCTGGAAACACTAAAAAGTTGGGTTTTGTGTTCTGATCCAACTGGCCACTCTGTGTCATTTGGTGAGTTCGATTCATTTACAGTTAAGGTGAATTTTGCTATATGAGCATTACTCATATTACTAACATTTTTATCTTTGGTAACCTATAAAACATTTAGAAACAAAAATAAAAGAAAATGTCTTAGATGTTGGACTAGATAAAAACTTCTGGACATAGCAATGAAAGCATAATCCTTAGAAGAAAAAGGAGATAAAGTGTTTTCATAAATTTTTTGTTATATTTTTGTAAATGTTTGTTTACTGAAGGCAGTAAAAAGAAAAAAAAAAAAACACTTGTGAATTACATACCCAACAAAGGATATACATCTTGAATAGAGAAAAAAAAATGGGCAGAAGATATTAATAGACCTTTAAGTTAAAGTGAGATTGGTGTGACAAGCTCATGAAAAAATGTTGATTATCCTTTGACAAAAGTGCAAAGAATATGCAATGGGACAAAAACAGCTTGTTCAATAAATGGTGCGGGGCAAACTGGACTGCTACATGCAAAAGAATGCCTTTCACCATGCACAAAGCAGCTCAAAATGGATTAAGGAATTAGACATAAGACCTGAAACCATAAAATATTTAGAAGAAAAAGTAAGCCAAACTCTACATGACATACATCTCAGTAACATGTTTAAAGACACAGCACCTAAAGCAAAGATAGTGAAGGAAAAGCTATACAAGTGAGACTACATCAAACCGAAAAGCTTTTGTACAGCAAAAGCACATTAACCAAAAAAAAGGGACACCACACCAATTGGGAGAAAATTTTTGCACACAACACTACTAACAAGGGACTACTTGTCACAAAGATCTACAAAGAGCTGACCAGACTAAACAAAAACAAAGTAAACAACCCAGTCAAAAAAATGGGCAGAAGAGCTAAAAAGACATCTCTTCAAAGAGGAAATGCAAATGGCCAACAAGCATATGAAATGGCCAAAAAAAAAAAATGCTCAATATCTCTTGTAATCAGAGAAATGCAAATCAAAACCACTATGAGATACCACCTCACACCAGTGCGAATTGCACAAATCAGCTAGCAATAACAAATGTTGGCAAGGATGTGGAGAAAAAGGAACTCACTGCTGGTGGGAATGCCAAACTGGTTCAACCACACCGGAAAGCAGTGTGGAGGTTCCTCAAGCTATTAAAAATGGAGCTCCCATTTGATCCAGCAATCCCACTCCTAGGAATTTACCCAAAGGACACAAAAACACTAATTCAAAAGGACACCTGCACACCTATGTTTATCGTGGCACTTTTCACAATAGGCAAGCTATAGAGACAACTCAGTTGCCCCAAATAGATGATTGGATCAAGAAGATGTTGTATATGCACACAATGGGATATGACGCAGCAATCAAAAAAGAGAAACTCATGCAATTTGCAGCAACAAGGATGGAACTAGAAGAGATTATGCTTAGTGAAATAAGCCAGAAAGAAAAGGAAAAATATTGGATGGTTTCACTTATAGAAGGAATGTAAAGGAAACAAATAAGGGACTAAAGGAAAAAATTACAATAAATTAAAATTCAAAATCAACAGACAACTATAAATCTGAGAAATTTTCTAGGGGAGGAGGATAAAATGTTGATTATTTCTAACCACTATACAATTATAAATTAAAACTACAGTGAGGTATCACTACATTCTCATCAAAATAGAAAAAAAGATAAATAACCAAAACAAGGTCACTAAATACGGGCAAGAATTTGGAGAAATTAATTCATGTCTTCATTTTCACAGTTATACATAACTTTTTTTCTTATATGTGAAACAAATTTCTTTCTTTCTTTGGAATTTTTTAACCTATCATGGTTTTAAAAATGTTATATTCAGGCATTCCAATAATAGTTATATGTGACTTCATATATGAAGCCAGGCAAGCATTAAAAAATGGAAAGACTACAGATAGAGAGAATGCAAGTGGGGGAGATGGAGGGGTGGCAGCAAGAATTATCATGAAATAGAACTATCATGCATGTCTTTCTCTTAAAGTTACACAAACACTAAAATAAAATGAACAAAAAAAGCATTGATGCCAGTTTCCTCTAATCATTCCAACTATGCTTAACTATCTTCTTTCTTACCTCTGTTCATTTCCACGAACTGGCTGAAAAAGTGACAGTCTTCATAAAATTGGAATAGCCAATAGATGTCTGTAATCATAGGAGAAGCACTGTATCCAGCACCAGTAGTGAGCTCCTTTACATGCACCACTGATGCTCAATGTAATTTTGTGATTAAATCCAAATGCCTCTTTCCACTTGTAAAATCATATTAAAGAAAGTATAATGTACAACATTAATCATGTCATTTTACTTGATAAATCTTAAGGGGTTCTTCTAAATAATCAAAGCCACTAAATAATCTAAAAACATAAATGCCATTTAGAGAGAGTAACTGAAATTCTCCCATGGGTTAACAGTTCAATTAAAATGGATATGCTTCATCAACACCTACAATTTGCAAGACAGGTAAATTAGGTAACACCATCCATGAGATAATGGAGAAAAAAGTCAAGGTAGCTGAATCAGTATAAAAGGTTTAAAGGCAAATTCAAAAATTTCAAATATTGGAACTTAACTTGAAGTATGCCTTATTCATTAAACAAAATTTAGGTTATAATTCCAATGATGACAAAATTTTTATTCAATGCCTAGCACATGATGTTATTGAAAAAAAATGTTATATCACAAGTACATATATTAAGGGGTATACACATATACCCCTTTTTGGTCATAATCTGGGAAAGGTAATGTATAAATTAAAACACAAAGCTCAAATTATGTTAAAGATTCATGAACAAAGTCATACTTAGGTACAAAAAACACTATATTCAATAATTGAGAAAAATCTTTAGATGCATTTCAAGATAGTTCCTGGACTGTAACAGAAGGGACTTTTGTGATTTTAATTCATTTGAATTCTAGTCCACAAACTGTTAGTAAATGTCTACTATTTTCATGGAGTCTGCAGGAGAAAAAATATGTTAGTTGTCATTTCAGAATATATACATTTTGTGAGCAATTATTTTAAATATAATGCGGTATTTTGAGATACCGCAGAGATAATCACAGAAAGGATAATGAGAAGTAGGAAGAAAAGAGATGGGTACTGGGAGTTTAGAGGTTTAGGGAGCTGTGATTATAAAATCTGAAAAATGAAGGGGAAGTAAGCTTCATACCCCACCCCAAAAACAATTAACAACATGGGCTATATTTGTAAGTATAGAATGGGTGACTTTGAAAAGTTTGGATTTCTTCTATGACAAAATGGGTGGATCTTAAGCAGAATTTAAGCATATTTTAAGCAAAAAAATGATAGGCTTGACTTCCTAAAGATTACATGGAGGAGAGGAAGCTGATAAAGAAAGCACTCATGCGCAAAAAGAGTCTAAAGAATGAATTCAGGATTTTAGATATATTTTCACAACAAATTTGATAAAAGCTGGTGAATAAATGAATAGGAAGTGACGGTCTGAAAAAGAAGAAAATGAAAAATAATTTTGCATTTGTAACTTTGGTCTCTTGTTGGTACTAAATAGCATCACTCAAAATGTACTACTGGTGGGTGGTGTACTTAGAAGGTGGGGCCTGGGAATTCACAAAGTCTAAGATGTTAAACTATTTGTGGAATTTTTTTTTAATGTTTGAGATATTCATGAAATATGTAAGTGGAAATATCCTTTAGGCAACTGAAATTCTACAAATAAATGGCAAGTACAAAAATTATAGTCATCACCATTTAGATATTAGTAGGAGCTGTGGGTATATTTGCAATCAGTCAGTAGAAATTATAGGTCAGAAATCGAAGGTCTCTTCTATTATTTAAAGACTATTAATATATACTTTTAGAATATTGATTTAAATATGTTGAAAAATTTGAATTCTCATGACCAAATTGAATCAAACAGCAAGTGTTTTTCCTCCTACATTATAAAGTGGAAAAGTGATTTTATGTATTAAAATATGTAGATAATATTCCATATTCAGTTTACCAGAAAGTTCCCCTTTGAGACCTAATCCATAAGAGGTTAAGAAAACAAAGTAGCAAAATTGTTTGCCATTCATTCTCTTTGAGGGGCCAGCGTTTATTTAGAAGCTGATTATACAGTTGCCATGATCAGAGAAATGAAAGATAGGAGCTAACCGTCAGTGACTCAGGGTGAACTTGAGGCCCTATGCAGAACTGATGGAAAAGGGGAGGCAGTTTGTAAAGAAAACTTAGAAGATTAACTGCAGAGAGTAATACCTTTGCTTTAGCTCTCTCCCAGTTTCAGAAGAGAAAAGTAAATAGCAAGGAGAAATCTTCCAAGTGTATGTCAACTCATCTCATAAAGACATGTGGAAGGGAAAAGAACATTGAAGATCACAGAGTGACATTTCAACTAGGTATTTGCTTCTCTGAGAAACAGTGACTTCTTATTCACATTCTATGTACCCCCACAACACCCAAACCCCTTTTCTCTGCTTCTAAATAAGCAGTATGTACTTTTGAGCATTAAACTTTGATTCAGAATCTGCTTTTTTTCCATCATCTTTTCAGGTCCCTACACTCCCTTGGATAATGAACCTTTAGCTTGAATTTAGCCAGGTCCCATTGATCATTTACTTGTTTTCTCTCCAAGTTTAATCATTCTGATTTAGTTCAAAAGGACAAATAGTTTTCCACACAGTGTCTGGGTAATAGATCTATTCAATGATGCTCTTACTCATTACTATTCCCTCTGCAAGTTCTGTTCTTACTTCTCACTCTCTAGTATCATTCTAGGGAAATGCCTTTAAGTCAAGTTTCCCCAGCCTCACACCTCCTCCACTCTCAGAAGCACACAGCAGCACTAGGGAAGCACCCTCCATATCGAGTGTCTCATTTGAGATACTAACCAATTTGGTGAATGTACATTCTTCCTGCATATCTACTACCTTGCTAATCCTCAGTAATGCACAGTTGTGAACAGTCTATAAACTGTAGTTACATTGCAATATGTAAATTTTGTTTCCTCAGCTACATTGGTTTTGCTATTTTATATCTAAACTGTCATAGGAGACATTGTTATAAATCCCACAAATAATGGGAAAGGGAGGTTTGCCACTAAACTGGGAAAATAACCACTCTAATAAGAAGAACAGCAATGAAATAAATATAAAGCAATGTAAATTTTACAAACTTTGATAGCAGTTGCACAGATTTTGTGGCTAGAAGATGTGCAGGTAGACAAATAATTATGTAGGTTCTTTTCCAAGATGCACTGAACAGTCTCAAAGCCACTTTTTCATTAATGATTTCAATGTGTGATAAAGTAATTGATGCTGTTACTCATGGTCTCAGCACACAAACTAGTATATAGGCTTCCATTTCCACATTTTGTGTAACTCATCTTCACTTCCAATTTGCCTGCAAATGTGAAATAACTAATTTGTAGTCAGATTTGTTTACCAACAGTGTTAAGTTACAATCCTTTGTAAACATTGAAGTATAAAGAATTATTTATTAGGTTTATATGTTCTCATATACCAAGTCCTCCTTCCCCTGACCCTTCATTTTCTTAAATTTAATCTTACATTTCATTCCATATCAACTTCTTTGCAGTTGTCAAAAGGATGTATGTTTCTTTTATTTTCACATTACTGCTATTTAAATGGTATAAGGCTATTAGTTTTCTATAAGTAATATCAACATTTATTATAGTCAGTGCTTAAAGGCATTTCCTTGCATGACTGAGAAAGAGATTTTTATTTTTTCACAATTCCAGCTAAGATCAAAAAGATGACCATTTGGTTCCTGGTGAGAGGTCACTTCCTGTCCTGTAGGTGGCCATTGATTGTTGTTCTCATAACCTAGAGAGTGAGGAAAGGGTCTCTTATAAGAATACTAATTCTTGTTCTACCACCATCACTTATAGCCTTTTGACACTCCCCACCCCTAACATCCCTCTTCCCCTGAGCAATCTCACTGTTTATTGTTGTCCACTAGTTTTATAGTATTCTGTTTTGTCCAGCCATCTGCTATATAAATGTCCAGTACTTCTCTTTGTTATTCACACTACTATGCATAATTTGTTCATATACCCTTCATTTTGCTGTAGATCAAAAAAATTCATCTTTACTCATAACCAAATAGTACTCCCCTGTGTGGCTTTACCATGGCTTCTTAATCCAGTCGTCTATCTGTAGGCATTTGTATTTTTTTTCAATGTCCTGTCTATTGTAAATAATGTTTCAATAAATGCAATAGAACATATAATTTTCTGAGCTGTAGTTTCATGTTTTTCAAATAGATCCCAAAAAGTGGGGATGCTAGGACACATGTTATTTCCATTTTTAGTTTTGTTTTTTTTTCTCCCACACCATCATTATTTATATCCCTTTGAACCTTTCTTTGTGAACCCTTTCTGTTTTTCTCAGAAAATTCTCAAGGAAACTAATGCTATCATGAAGCCCCCACACTATAACTTTAAACCTAATTACTTCCCAAAAAACTCATCTCCTAATATCATCAAATAGGGTCTAGGACTTCAACAATAAACTGCACGGGGGATTGAAGAAAGGATCAAAAGCATTTAACCTATAACAATATGTGTACTCAATTTTATATTTAATTACATAAATATCTTCAAATCACTATTTTAACTATTTGAAAAATTTCCTGAATATTTGTTTATTGTATTGACATTGCCAAGGAAGTTTTCTTACCTTTCAGTTACTTCTTACATGTTTTCCAGTGATTCTATTCAATAAGTACATAGTGCTATTTGTGAGTCATCCTTATTTGAGATATTTTCTGGTTGCTAACCTCATGAACAACAATTTAATTTGCTGTTGGTGTAAGATTTTCCAAACCTATCTCTTTTCAAATGATTTCTATTGTTTCTTAGCTTTTATTTTTGGAAAGAATTCTTAATTTAACCTGATTTATATGGGGACTCTAAACTTTCATTTTAATTATCTAAGTGTATCTTAAGTGTCTAAATTAGGAACTTAATTTTTTTCTTTCACTACCACCATCACTAAAGTAACAACAAAAAAAACATTTTTTATTTGTAAGGATGTCTTTTAAACATCATTTGCCTGAAGCATCATGAATACTTATAATGACATACATAATTATTACTTCATCTCAGGAAATGTTTACTTATAACTCTTAAGTTATTGTTCTCTATTCTTCTGTTCTCCAGAAACACCTATTCATGTCACTGGTGGTTCTGAGGACTTTCCAAGTATATCACCTTCTTTTTTATTGAAGTAATCCCTCTATTTCTATACTCTGTAGAAAATATTATGTTTGTTGGCCATATTTAGATTCCAGTTTTCAGAGCAACCTTTATTCATTGTCCCCAGTGTACATCACAAATTTTCTATTATGTTTTACATTCTTATAAATTCTTTATCTTGTGAGCCTCACTTCCTAAGTCATTGGGATATTTTATTTTCTGTTTAACTGAGTCAAGTTTCAAAAATACTGGTAGACAGGTAATAATCCAAATTGATCAGTACCTGAAAATAGCATTGATGTCAGCCAATACTCATCTACTGGAATAAGAGGCCTTATTCTTCTCTATTTTATTTTGTCTCTCTTAATTTTGAATTTACCTTATATAGCTATTTTAGGTAATTTTTCCCTAGTTCTCTCCCTTTTAAATTTGAAATTCTAATATATAGAGGTTGTCAAACGTCTTCCTTTATTTGCAGGTTATAGTAAAACACATACACAAATATGTGCATGCACCAACATGCTGTTCTTATATTTGGTTGAAAGAAAATGAATTGTTTACATAGCTGCTTCATACCAGTCTGCTGTAAATAGGAGAGCTTTTATGTGATTTCTTTTAAAGGAAAAGAAGAACAAATCATATCTTATTCTCTTATTCTTTTAAATCTAGTGACATTATTGGCTAGTAATTCCAGGTAGGACTTTTATTGAGAAGACTTCTTGGCATTTTGTTTTGTAATTCCTTCATATGGTAGTAACTTGCCCATGTGATGGAAATGTGCCATCCCAAGTCAACAGTTAACAGATTAACTTTTAACATTTATATTGCTAGTTAAATTTTTAAATTATTTTAGCAATATTACAATAGTCCTAGTAACCAAGGGATTGGATAGTCACCTTATTTCATGTTTACCTGTAATTTGTGCTTTAGAAAAAAACAAACAGTTGTGCAAATCACTGCTATTCTTCACCTCTGAGACTATGATCTCAAGGATTCACTCAATACCTTTCTAAGATAAAAGGAAGAATGACGAGCATAATAACTTGGCTGAAATACTTGGCAAAATAAACCAAGGTCTGTTGATACTGTTACAAATGACAGGATATTGTCCTTTATTGTGGTTAAATATTAATACCTTCTATGTTTATGCACTCCAATTTGGAGGAGTAAGTTAGTGAGTTTTTGCACTAAGAAATAAAGGATAGAAAATATGAGCCTAGAAGCAGTGCTTTCCAAAATAGGATTTCAATCTGTTTCTAGGTTTATAAATCTATTTTCAAATCAATTTATTATAATTAGTACCAATAGTAAAATAAAAGAGAGAAGCAAGAAGAAACAAACTTTTGTGCCTTATTCTGTTTTACAAAGAGGATATTGTATAAAATTATACCCATCTGTGAATTTTATTAATTACATAGGAAATAGATACCTTTGTGTTATAAAAACTGGGTGCTTTGAACTATTAAAGAACTATAAGAAGCATCTGCTTGTCAAACTGAAAAAAAAAAAAAAAACAGTTTTTGGTGATGGAAAGTACCATACTGTAATTTTTTAATGCAAAATATTTTTCATGAACAAACATGTCTGAACAATATCCCCCCAACCCCCAAAGCCCATAAATGCCTCTGAAATACTCTCAAATAATGAGCTTTAATAGTGCACTTGAATAATACCTAATGACTACAGCACTACTTAGAAAAGAAACACACCTCTCAAACTAATTAGAGTTCTTGAATGACATTGAAAGAGGAAGCTAGTTAAATCATTTTCTCTGGCACTAGTTTTAATTGACATAGATATAATGCCAGTGATAATTTTATACAGTTGCAAGATTGGGAATTTAATATATCTGCAGTAAGTCAGGGATATTTTTTTCCTCTGACAGTGTTGAATAAACCTCTCTAATCCTTTTTCTTTAGCTTTCTCTTATTTCTAAGCTTAAGTTTAATAAACGGCTAGAAAAAAAATCATGATTCCACTAGGCTTCTCAAATCTCAAGCATACAGAGAAAAAAAGATGTTATCTCAGAAAGGTTGTGGCTCAGAATCATTAAAAAGACTAATGGCAAGATCAGAGGGCTAAGTTTACAATTCCTCTTGTCTATCTCAGAGGCACCCTTTCTCAAAGTAAACACTTTATCTACTTTCATCTTGCTTCTAAGTAAACAAACCAGAGGCAGGAATTCAAGAGGGATTGGATGATTATAGTTTACAAGTTGCTGCAGAATGTTTCATTGGATGTTCAATTTTTCTTTCATATGATGCTTGCTTATTTACAAGTTATTCTAAAGCCTTGCTATATAGAATGCAGATTTTTTGATATAGTGAACTTCTGCATTATGTTACCTATAACATTTAATGCTTTGCAGTTTAAAATTGTTGTAGGCTATCTGACAGAGCTTATCGAAGATTATATTATTAAAGCCTCTGTAATACGTCAAATGATTTTCAATGAAACACCCTTTTTTACTTTGTTGTAACTATACATTGTAAACTGCAGGTCTCAGGCAGCTCTGAAGTCTGTATCCTTATACCTATGAAAAGTTCCTGCTTTTCTGTAAGTTTATTTTATGTTTTTCTTTTTAATACCTAGAACAAAATGCCTAGTTCATAATTTTCTTTCTTTATTGACAATTGGCCAATATTGTAGGTATTGATATATACATAACACTGATTTTTATTTTGTAAGACTTCTAACATTATATTATTTACCAACATTTAAACTCAAGAATTATTTAATATATTTTAGTGTAACCGTTTTTTCCTTTATGCTCTTTTAAAACTATATTTTTGTTTGTATAGTCACCATAAATGTAGACTGAATTGTCTCCTTTTAAATATTCATTGAGGTTTTCTTTGTGGTCTAAAATATATATATCTTTTAAATAAATAGGCCATGTGAATTAAAATGGTAAGAAGCAGAGTAAAATTTCATATATACCTATCAAGTACTCTGAAATCATATAATATAATCTGCAATGTTTTTAACATTTTAATGGCATTATTTCAATAACATAAATGTTAAAAAATAGGATTTTTTTCATCAGTACATGGATAGTTTATTAAGATATAGAGAAAAAGGAAAGAGAAATGCTACATAGACACAGGTAGGCAGAGAGTTGCCACAAAACAGGAAGTTATTAAAAAGATATTATAATGGAATAATATGCAACCATTAAAATTCATGGTTCAGAGACATTACTACTCTATATTTTTAACTAAAAAATTATAACTGCAGGTCATAAAATTATGCACATTATGTTTAAACAGTACATCTTGGTTTTCTCCATACTTCTCCAAAGTCTAGATAAAGATGTAATCACATAAATTCAAGTTTTCATTTGAGAACAGTGTATAACAGCAACAATGAAGAATACACTGTGATGGAATTTTGTAATATTCAGTTATATTTGTCTTTCTTCTTTCTTATCCACCTCTTCTAGTTATGGTTCTGCTTCTTTTTTGTTTTGGGAGGAGGGTATAATGGTTTGAAAGTGGCAATGTGAACAAGGAATTCAAAAGTACCAATTCCATGTCCTGGGAATGGGATTTGTACAAACTAAGATTAACCATGATTCTTAGGGGGAGGTTCATATTTCCATTTGAGCAGACAGTTAAAAACTAAAAATAAGTTTCCATTTGAGCAGTCAGAGGACATAATGAGGATGTAAGGTACATAGTTAATGATAGCATTTCAGAGAACATATGGCAATGATTTTAGGATTTGAGGATTGAGAGGATGAGAGAATTTTGTGATACACTGGATACCAGTTATAAGTGAATGAAGGAAGAGGGATTTATGATTACATACATACTTTTGTGGCACATTATAAAATATGGAAAACTGAGAGTAACAGAAATATCCTCTGATAGGACAGTGCAAAATCAGTTTAAAGTTAGAAGATAAAAGATAAAGGACAGTGGAGAGAAAAGCAGAAGAATTTCTATTCAAAAGGGCTCAACATTCTGATTAATTGAGGCTATCCAACTAGTACAAAAATTCTCAGCCCAAAATCAGTGCCCCTATAGTGACTTAGACTTTTGCCTCATCTTTTTCCCCTGATGATTTCTGTGTGTTTTGGTAACTATCAATAGTTTGATCTAGTTAGTCTGTTTCTCTCTGCCTCACAACTGTCTTTTGGTAGAGAAGTTTTCATTCTTCTGCAATACTTTTAGAAGACACATTGCTGAAACAATGGATTTTTGTAGAAAATTCAAGAACTTTGTTTTCTATGGTTCACATCCAAATTTCTCCTTGTAAATGAAACATATGATATTATGTGACATAAAACAAAGATTGGCACTTCATTGTTATAATAAATTTTTAAAACTCTTTCTGTTTCCCTTCAGTTTATGAAACTTAAGCCATTGAGATCAGCCAACCTCTTGTGAAATGTCCTCTATAAATTAATAAATTTGAGTTGTGTAAGATGAAATTTATTACCTAGTACAGCAACTTTCAGGGCCCACATATAGCAAATCAAGTGATGTAAATCATCATGTCAACAGACTAAAAAAGAAAAATCATACAATCATGTCATTTAATGAATAAACAATGTTTTATAAGAATCAACACCCATTCATAATAGAAATACTTTAAAAACTAAAAATAAAAGCTAGCATCCATGATTTTATTTTAAAATATAAAAAATACCTAATATTATGCTTAATGGTGAAAAACTGAGTACTTGTACCCTAACATTTATAAGAAGGATAGACTATACTGTCAAATTTATACTGGAATGTCTACTCAGTGTAATAACACTGAAAAAGAAAATAAAAGTTACAAAGACTGGAAAAGAATATAAAACTAGAGATATTCACAGATGGCAAGATGGTCAGTATAGGAAACGCCAAGGAATCATCAATAAGCAGGAAAGAACTTCTGGAACTAATAAGCAGTTAGAGCAAGATTGAAAGATGTAAGATTAACATATAAAAAAATTACATCCTTATGTACAATCTTTGAACAACTAGGATTCAAAATTAAATTTGAAACAGCACCACTTAAAGCAGCACTAAGTACAAAATGTAAAATAAAGATGTATAGACATATAAATCTGATAAAACATGCATACAATCTCTATGCAAACAACACAAAATACTGATGAAAAACAAACCACAGAAGATCTAAATAATTGGATAACCTATGTTCATAGATTAAAAGACCAAACATTAAGATGTCAATTAAAATTGTAGCAAATAATCACACTTTGTAGCTATTAACAAGGCTTATGACTTGCTTGGAAAAACAAACAAACAAACTAGAATAGATTAAACAACACTGAGGAAAAACAAAGTTGGATAACTGACACTATCCAATTACAATACTTGCAATAAGACTACCATAATAAAACAATGTGCTATTGGTGAAAGATTAGACTCATAGGTCAAAGAAACAGGGAAGAAACCCAGATATATACATACAAATATAGGCAATTGATCTTTCAACAAGAAGAAAAGACAATTCAAGAGAAAAAAAGATTATTTTCAGAAAATCTTGCTGGGACACTTAGATGTCCATATGCTAAAATAAACCTACACATATACTTTACATCTTATGACAAATTAACTCAAATTGTAGTGTAGACCTAGGAATAAAATACGAAGTTGGTTAAAACATCTTCTAGATAGCTAAAAATAAAACTTAAGTGATCTTGGGTTTGATAGTGTTTTTATATCCTAAAATGATGAGATTGTAAATAGATTAATACCAGTTACACGAGAAGGAAGATTTGAATAGGTAAAGCACAGGGGAGAATTAGAGTGGTAAGTTCATTTTGCATAATGCTATTATTAAGCATTTCTCAGAATTCATAGCATGTTGACAGACCCTGGAATCAAAGGCAGAATGTGACTAAATAATCTAACTTTGTCAGAAATGCATTAAATAACTTTAAAAAAGGGGTAATAGGATGCTCACCTAAATAACTAAGAATAAATGAAACCTTTAATACTAAAGCAAAATGAACTGTATATAAGTATTTTAATACTTTTTTTGATATCTCATCGGAAAATTGTGTCCCATGAGAGTATGGGTTAAAAAAAAAAATCCAGATGAAATAAAAAAAAAATTCTGAGACCAAACCATATGTACATACACTGGAACTGAACATTTAAATAAAAATTTTCAGATAGTGAGAGTCATATTTCTTACTGTTTAGATAAATAAGAGGTGGAACCTAGAATAATTCATTTGGTACCTATTCAGTATAAATTCATATCTGTATCAGTATAAATGGCTACATTTAGAAATATTTATAGAGGTTTGTATACCGGCCAGTACACACACATTTCTCCTTGCTCAGTCATCTGCAAAGACCCAGAAGCAAAGAAATTCTAGTAGCTTCAAGCATACCTTGCATCTGGACCTTGTTTCCTGATACCATTCTACAATAAAAGAAGTCAGAGCTGCTTAGATAAATGGCTCATTGTAGAACTAGAGAAAGAAATATGTCATGCCAGATGATCCTGGAACATTGTGTAAAATTTGTAGTATCTGAAAGTAGAAGGTACTCAAAACAATACACACATATGCATACAGGTGGGATATGTCAAAATGACACAGAAGCAAATGTGCTCCAAATGGTAAAATTGAAACAATTTCAGCAGCAAAATAAATGCATTAGTATTTGATTATAACCCAAAGTATAAAATACATATTCATGATATAAATAAACGATCACATGCATAAAAATAAATAACAGTTAAGTCTAGCATTCAGAAAAATTCCAAATAATTTATACATCTACTGTGCCCTTAAAAATGTAGATATAAATCCTTACTTCTTAAAGGTTGACTTCACATTGTGACTTTTTCCAAAGATCTATTGTGTGGGAAGGAATTGTTAAAAAGAGAAATGTATAGTGGAGAAAAGTGACAAAAACTCAAGTGAGGTAATCAAGGTTAACATAAAAAATAATGTCCTATGTGCAGTATGATGTGATATAAATAGCCATTTACCACTGCGGTCTTCCTTTCCCAAATCCACAGTGCCTATTGACTCATGAGAAAAATTTTCATATATACACCAATTGAAAGAAATTCTGCAAAACACCCCAATCAGTAATTCTTCAACATCATAAATAAGAAAAGTCTGAAAAACATCACAACTAAGGAATTAAGGAAAATCCTCATTATAGCATGTGTTTCTAGAGGGAATGTTGAAACAGAAAGGACATTGAGAAATTATTAAGAATATATGAATAATGTATTGCCTTTAGTTAATAAGAACATATTAATACTGGTTTACTAATTCTGACAAGTTTATCATCTCCATATGAAGTGGCTGTAATAGACAGAGTAATGGTCCCCCCAAATGCCCCCATCCTAACCCACAGAATCTGTGAATATATTACCTTACATGGAAATAGAAAAATCAACTGGTATAAATTAGTTTTGCCCACACACCTTGATTTTAAGACTACAGAGCTACACAACTGATGATAATAAATGTGTGTTGTTTTAAGCTATGAAATTTGTTATAGCAGCAGTCAGAAACTAATACACCTTTAATAATATAGGAAATTGGATGTAGACTATACAGGAATTTCTGTATCATCATTGAAATAATTCTTTTCATCTAAAACTTTTCATGATATAAATAAATGCTTTGAAACAAATTAGTTACCTTGAGTTTTATGAAATCAAAACAAGTACCAAGAAGAGCAACTTACAGGTCAGATCCCTGACATACCTCTCATTAGAGCATATATTTAGCTTTGTATTATTTGTCCTCCTTCTGTCTTTACTTATTTAACTCCTAATAGTCCCTCAGTCTGTGCTCGGATGTGACTTTCTAAAAAATTTCTTTTCACTCTGAAACTGAAATTCATTTATTTTTGATTCATAAAAACTATAATTTTACCTAAAATTAATGGTTGGGAATGATAATACAGCTAAGTGTTGAAAATATTAAAGGAGAGCACATTTGCCACAAGAATACTTTAATTGATTATCAGTGAATCTACACAATGGAATATAATTCAGCCTTTGAAAATATAGAAAACAAATGAGGATGTTTTAGAAATAAAAAAAATGAAAACAATAATGGTGTTTTCATTCACATATAAAAGTGAAGTTATGATATTTAATTTAAAAGTATTATCTGCCGAAGACCAGCTACGACAGAAGGTCAGGTCCCCAAAGGATGGAACGGAAGTCGGCGAATGAGCGGGGTTCAGGGTTTCAAGACACGAGTCAGGGTTTGGTGTTCATCCTCTGCTGAAAAAATCTCAGCAGGTCTTTATTTTATGCATTAAGGAGAAAGGGGTGGGATTACATGAACACGTGCATTGATCAGGAGTGACTACATTTTTTTTTCTCTTTAGAGCGCCTTGGGGTCTTGTGACATTCAGCCAGGCTTAGATAACATAGGTGATTATAAAATCAAGACAGCATTTTTTATACTAGTGTTAGTTACTATGATTGGTTAATTTATATTATGGCAGGTATACTAGTTTTATGAAATCATAACTAATTATTCTATTTTCACCCTGAGCATAAAATGAATTATGAGCTTAAGGTCAAATTGGTGTCAGCATTTTACTGTAGGTCAGCGGGGTGTGGGGGGTGTGAGGAGGTACTCAACCCAACACTGGAACAGCATCTGTGCCCTTGTATCTGTCCTTTACCAGGAATCTCTAGTTTCCTTGTCTCTTAGATTTAGTTGATAATGTATGTTGCCAAATTATCTAAAGGGAGGAGGGATTTTTTAACTGTTATCAGGAATTGCAGAACCTACCCTTAAAGAATGCAAAGCCATAAATTTTAATTAACAGAGAGTCACCTGAGGAATGTAAGATCCACCCTTAATAATGGCTGATATACAAGACCTTTCACAATGACCCAATCTTGAAAGTCATGCTTAGATTCCCCAAGGCTTGTAGCCCATAGTAAAATGTTTGAGTTTATAAATTTTCCTAATAATCTAATTTTAGAATTTGTATTATAATATCAGCCAGTTGGCAGTACGTCATCAAATTGCGTGGCAACCAATTACTTTGTTTAATAAAAGAGCCAATCATACAGCCACCTTATGGATGATATTCCAGCAAACACATTTTTTGTAATTTTTTAAAATTTTAATTATTATAGCAGCCAAAACAAAAGGGAATCCGAAGGGGGTCAACTTTGGAACCTCTGATTTTTCAGGGCAGTTCCCCTATGACAGGCTTTTGCCTCACGGCATAGTTAGGTGACCCCCAACAATTATCAATTTTAGGGCCAATGAAATTATAGTTAGTAATGTTTCCCCAAATCATAATTTTTTGTTTTATTCCATTATTTTATTTACTTTATCTTTTTCACTACTTTAACCATTTTTATTTATTTCATTTAGTCAATAAAGTTTCTTCTCACTTTAATGAGAAACAATTATTCTGTTACTTTTACTTTTTTTATTATTGAGCTAGCATTGGTTTACAATACTGTATATGATTTAGGACACTAGGTTCATACCTCCCAGGTACATGTCACCTATCACACTTACCACCAGAACTCCCTTACTTTTTTACCATATTTTGAAACTTTGAGAAAATTTTAAGAGCCGGCAGCTTTGACAAATTTGGTTATGCAATTTCTTCACAAATTAGATAATAGAGTTTCCTTAATCTGTAATATTTATCATTCAAAAATTTGTATAAATGTTAACAAATAATAAGGCCTAACAGTTTAGTGGCAATAGCTTCTTATTTTCCTGACTCTATTTCATATTATAGCATGTGTATATTTATTTTCAAAAGATATTAAAAGAGCAAAATAGTGTAAAAAAAGGAACAGTTTTTGGAATCAGAGATCTTTGATTCCTTACTTTACCACTCCTATCCTAAACTTATTTTCCATTAAACCAAACCCAAGCCCCTGTATATTAGGGGATCAGTATTTATCAAGTGGTATTATTTTTATTTTGACAATAAGACTGGTTGTTTCATTCTATTCATGTTCTACTTTTCCTAATCCTATAGTCTCTTAAATAAATGTCCATGGTATAGAAGAGAGACTTTTCAAGGAGACTTTTGCTAGTTACTCTTTATCATACTGCCACTGATATACTATAGAATATATTTTGCCCTCTAACTTGTTCACTTATATTTCCTAATTAAGACATCTCAGACACATGTGGGGATACAGATTAAGTCACCACTTGCAGAGCCTGTCTTCTTTACCCCATGACTATGATTAATGTGATTTCTACTGACTCAAAATGATGTGGTAGATTATTCTATACAGGTAGTTTTCAATGAATTTTTAAATCATTGGAGGAATTTTTTCCCAAAAAAACCCCTATAATATAAAGTTAATTGCATAAAAGACACAATTAGAAATGCATTGCTACAAGACTAAATTTAGATGAAGAAAATCTAGAGTGTTTCTTTAACCTTCCCTTTGTGTCTCCTTTCAAGGAGTTATTTAATGCACATGGATCTCCCATCAACACAGTGTAAAATCACAAGACTAGAACACAGGAACCATAAAGACTAATCCACTGCTTTAATGAGTCCCAATTACTTGATTGTATAACCTAGCAGTTAAAAAAGTCAAGTTCTCAATCCTAATATATTTCTCACACACAATATATTTCTACTTACTAATGTATAAATTATACTCAAATACTACTTTACTGTTGTACTTGATATTGCACATGAAACACCAATGTTGGAATCAAAGATTCAAAGTATTAACTTTAAAAACTAAAGTTAAACTAAACTAACTAAAGTTAAACTTTAAAAAACTAAAGTTAAACTAAACTAACTAAAGTTAAACTTTAAAAACTAAACTAAATATAAGATCAAGTTCTACTGTTTCTCCTAACACACAAATGCATTTCCTTGCACACTATTTGGTTGATTTATATGCAGCTTCAGAGACCATTACTCTAGTTTAGTGATCCTTAACATCCTGTTTTGAAATAGATGCTCTTCCATGATAAAATTCACTATAAGTAGTGAAATAAGATAAATAAAGACAAGTTAATGAAATGTTCGTACAGTTAAATTAATTCTATTTAAATGATAGTCCTTTATTCTGAAGTTATCTAATTTCTATTGTTAAGCATACTAGATAGCTTTTTTTTTTCTTTTCTGAATGCCACTGACCATAAAATGAGTGCATATTGCTTCAATTTTTAATGTTAATAAGCTCTGTTAATTTCCAAAGTCTGAGAAATGAGTGTTCATAGTTATTATGTATGACCAAAATAAATAGAATGAAGAAATAACAAGTTAAGCTGATATTAAGTTTGAATTCAGATAATTTTATTTCTATGCTGACTAAATCTCCATCAAATGATTAGACAGTGTCACAGCTGTTTTAGATGGAGACCAGCGAAAAAACTTTGAAATGTGGACTGTTTATGAAAGTGTCCTTAGGTAAAGTCTCACTGGTGACATTGGTGGAGAAACCTGGAGAGACTAATAGAAATTAAAAACAAAAACATAAACACTTTTCCCTAGCAAAGACATCTCTGAGTATTTTTGAAAGCAGCAAAAAGAACAATCATATAATAAATACCAAAAAGATGAAAATAGTTAACTGTCATCTTAAGTCAGATGTGGTTGTAGAACTGAAATTCTAAATCCAGAAAAGTGAACATATAGTGATTCTAAATGAGAAGAAAGATGTACTTTATTTTCTTATTCATTAATTTTATCTATTTAAAATATTTAACTTATTTCACTAAAGAAAGTGAGTCATCAATGGTATGAAAGTTTAATTGAAGAAAGTGTATTTTAAAAAGTCATGTTATCTTTAATATATATAAATGGTTATTATATATAGTAAATCTATTTTTGAGAATAATATATAATATATAATAAAGCTATTTTTGAGAATAAAGACGTGCACAGTTTCTCCATGAATTTATAATTTGTTTTCATGCACAAGAAGTGCAAGTTCTAAAATATTTTATGAATATCTGATTAATATACACCCAATTTTTAGCCTATCCACTACAAGGAAGCAAGTAAGAGAAGGAGTGAGAGAGGGAAGGAAAGAGTGACTAAAGGAGGAAGGAAAGACGGAAAGAAGAGAGAGAGATAGAGGAAGGGAGGGAGAGCAAAAAGGAAGGGCTCCAATTGGAAAATAAAGGCAGATCTGCTCTTTAGCCATGGATAGATTGTCCAGAATTTGTCACAAGTAGTATCTTCAAAATTTGAAGGCATGTTTGCTGAATATTAGTGATACATTGAGAATCACTCATGTGGATCATGTCAGCAGAAATATGTTATTGGATATTAGAAAGTCATTTCAATATAAAAGTCTTGTTTTTCCATCATTACTAGACTATTATATTCTATATTTTAATTTTAATTTATATAAACATTTAAATATACATCAAATAGTAAATAAAGCATTAAGAAACTGTTTAGGACCAAGTTTGCTTTCCATTATGGTATCTCTATGTTTGACACAGGATGTACTTGGAGAAAGGAAACAATCAGTTTGATACCTGCTAAATAATGAGAATAGTGTCAATTCAACTAAATCCCCATCAGGAGATTTTTTTTTTTTTGATAGAAGTTTCTCATGTCCAAGAGAAATATCTTTGGAGCTTTAATAAATGAAACATCCTCAAATAAACAAAGCTATGAGACTTTTTGAGATGCTCATAAATACTAATAGGTACAATATAAGGCCTTAAATATTCTGTAAAATGACACACAGCAACCAAAGTTTATACTTATATTTTAAATTATTAATTAAAAAATAAAATTAAATTCTTAGTTTATAAGCGTTTCAGATATTCTGGCACTTAAAGAAATGTGATTATATATAGAGAATTATTAGTTAGTTCTTCAAGAATTCAAGGTATTTTATTTTCTAATTGCAATCAGCCTCCCACCCATACACATAAAGTAAGAAAGTAAGAAAAAGTGGTCATATAATAAATGTGGTATTATGTGATGAGAAAAGTGCTATCGGAATTCAGGAAAGGTGAAGTGGGAGGGCAGTGGGGAAGTGCTTCTTGAGAAAGTATCAGTTAAAAGCAAGAACAGAAGAAGGGTCACCTTTCAAGATATGCCCTCTCTTCATCCCTGGTGTAACGAGATCTGATGTGACTCCACTGCCCAGTGTTAGAAGACAGGGGCCGCGGTCTAATTGTGATGTGAATAGAATTTCTTTCAGGCATCATGCCATCTAGACTTTAAATACTCTCTTCCTTTTCAACATATCACAAAAGATTGGCCCTTCTTTTGTGAGTGAGAACAGTAATACTCTCAAGATTTTGAAAGATATCAAACCCATTGGAGTCTATATTTAAAGAGACCCTTTCTCTTCTGAATAGCTGGCCAGCATCAGTGATATTCCGTGAAAAGAAACTGAAAAGGTCTCCTCCTTCCAGACCTGAACAATTGGTGGAGGGTTTTTCCATGAATCTCTTCAGGAATTGTGTGTTTGAAATTAATTTTTGAGTTTGAAGTTTTAGAAATGATCGTTACCAAATGACACAAACAGGCATCTATTGGGTATGAATTGATAATGTCATGACTGACATTTAATGAAGATGGTCCAATAAGATAAGCAAAATTTTATTTGAAAACTAATATCAATAAACAAGAATAGTACATAAATAGTGAAAGATAAAATTACTAATATTGAGTACAGACTATTTTGAAATACATGCTTAATAGATCCATAGCCAAAGGCAAATAGAAAACAAAACTATATATACTTCCAACATGCAATAACTGAGAGATGCCCATTCCAGAGGATCTGGGTCAGAGTTATTTCTTAATGAAATGAAATTTCCTCTTTTAAAGTAGCATATGCAGACATAAAAATTGGGAGACATTTAAAAAATTAGAAAATAAAATACTAATTTTACAAAATATAAATCAAAGTGAAGTCTAGAGATAAAAAGAAAACAAACACCAACAAAACTTTCTCAGGGACATATAGGTTATATCTTCAAAGTCAAGGCTGATCATTTAAGACCAGAAATCTAAATTTATGCTATATTTGAGCTTCGAGAACTTGACTCAGCAATGTTAGTTTTTCAATATCAATCTTTTTCAAGGTTGTTCAAAGTATTGTTGGTCCTTTTAGTGTCTTTATGAATTTTAGGATAAACTTATCAAGTACTTCTTATAAGCTATTATGTTTTCAGAGGAATTTCATTAAATCTATAGATCAATTTAGAATTGTAACCATTGAGTTTTTTCACAGATAAAAAGATACATTTCTCCACATAAGGTCTTCAGTTTAACTTAGCAATGTGTTGTAGTTTTCAGTTTTGAGATATTTACCATTATTTCTCAAATTTAATATTTGTATTTAATTTTTTTATGTAAATATCACTTAGTAACTTCCAAGGTTAGATTGATGACAGAATATATACTCTTGGTAATGTAAATAATGAAAAGATCATTAGAAATTTGGGGAGAACTATAAAAGAAGAGGTAGAGAGAAAAGAGAACAATTTGTATAGTATTTGTACTTAGAAATAATTATCCAACCAAAAAGATATAATGTGCTCTAATGGAAAAGTACATGCAAAGCCCTGAAGTGGAGAAAGAACTCGACTTAATTGAAAAATAAAGAAATCAGCAAAATTGATTGGTGTGAACAAGAGATTGAAAGTAGATGAAACTGGAGAGGAATGTGGATGCCATTTTATTCTAAAGAAGAGATGTTGAAGTAGTTCAAGCTGTATCTAATTTGCATTTGTAAATGATCAAACCAGCTGCTTTGTTGAGAATTAATTTAAGAGTTAAGAATGGAAGGAGACCAGTTGGTGTTAGACTATCTTGGAAAGACATGTGATGAAATGAGTATGGAGAAATGTAACTAAATATAGTTTATCACTGAAGCACAAAGTAAAGGTTTGTTATTAAGATGAAGGGGGAAAAAAAGAAGGTACCAAAATGGTTCATTTTTTCACTGAGATAGATATTGATACACTTTACAGAAACAAATACTATCGGGGAGATAAAGATTTGGGTGGGGTGGAAAGCAAAATTTATTTTGATTGTTCTTTTTACACAGTTTTGAACCTAGTAATATGCTCAGATTCTATATTATATATCATATTATATATTCTGTAGTCTGATATATTATTACTGGGAATATGCTATAATATACATATTAATTAATGCATATATTACATAGTAGTAGCTACTATAATACTATGTAATGTATAGTTTATTACATAGTGATATAGATGTATGTAATATATCACACTTGTTTTTCAGTGATGCTATGATAGTCCATTCAATGAATATATACTAATTCAAATGAACACTGTTGAATATGTCTTTATTATAAAAAGCATTGCAATTAACATTCTCAAAATTAAACAAGTATTTGGGATAAACTTGAGTTCTTTTCCACAGATGTTTATGAAAACACAATCTTTAGGTCTAAGTAATATTCAAGTTTTTGCATACGATTGACTATTGCTCTTCTAACAAATCATAAGAAAAATTTTGATTAAGTATATTGAGTTTGTTAGACTATTTAGAATAATGGAGAATACCACCTTGACATAATATTTGTAATGGACCAAAAGGAACAAGTCAGGAGAGAATAATTTCAAAGTTTGAGAACCTGAGTTGTGTGATGTTAACATCAGTCTTGGACTTCATGGAACTGGTGGAGATTAGGAAGAGTTTGTGATAGTTCAGTTTTGGGACGATCAGCAAAGTGAGGTAAGGATCTCAAGTAAATCTTAAGCTAGTTATTTGTCTTTATAAGACAGCTATTTTAGTTGGCTCACTTTCACATCTCCCAAAAGCAGATGTTTTCTTGCCTCTAGCATTTTAAGACAAGGACTTGAAAATGAAATGGGGAGTTATGTTGATTTCAGTACTCAATATGTATTGTCAAAGTATTCTCAATGACATTTGCATTTTCTATATTTACTCTTTGGAAGTTTATTATTGTCATTGATTTTATTTTAGTTGGAGTTAGGATATGTTTATATGAAAGATTATTACTATTCATATTTTAATGTGCTACAGTTACAATATCTAGGTTTGTGAAACATGCTTTATTCTTAATATAAATCCATAATAATAGATAAACAATAGTTAATCATTATTGGTTGATAAAGTTATTGAAAACATGAATATGCAAACCAATTATTAGTTTTCCCAAAAGAAAAACTGTGAAAAAGGTGTTAGAAACTGAGCATCCTAAACCTCATTGCAAATATGAATTTCTCTTATGTTTCACTTTTGTAGTATTTCCATTATATCATTTCAACTGTCAGCAGAGATTAGTGAACAAAGATGGTTTTGGCATATTTCCAAAATGAGCTCAGGTATTGAATACTTCAATTAAGGAATTTCAGATGGTGGTGGAGTCTTCTCCCAGTGGGAAGATTTGGGCCACATCTCTCACTTATCATTCATGTGCATAGTAACTATCAGAAATAGCTGTAAGAGATTAACCAGTGTGGCGTATTTTTCCCTAGGAAGAGCCTTCCTGATATGTAACAAAAGAGAGAAACCTAATACTTGTAATCCTTGTCAAATATACCAAAGGGGGAGAAATTCCAATTTTGTATAGAAAATTTTGCAGAGGAATGTTAAATAAAGCGTTAAGTATTTCAGATATTATTTTTCTATAAATAAGATTGATCTTTCTTACTATTTAAAAAAAAACCCTATTACAAAGTAATCATAAAATTATCCAATTTGTATTAAGACTACAGTTAAATACAATACAAATGATCTTTTTGATGCAAAAAAATATATAAATGATGTGGAAAAACTATATGTTTAACAGGTTGAGTTAATGTAGCAGAGTTTGAATTTATTGTTGCATTTTTTAAATTTATTAAATTTTTATTTTAAATTGACATATTTAATATTTTGTTTTCCACATAGGCATTTATTATAAATGTTCTTATTATAAAGCAAAACTAATTTTAGAGCCCTGGGGAAAACAGATAAACCAAAGGAAGCAAAATCATTTAAAATATTATAATAGATTAGATGTAATAGTTAATATTTTATGTGAATAAATAACATTTAATATTCATGAATTTAGATCACACAGTAAATATTGCTTTGCAATTTTGCAACTACTTAAAGTTATATTTACGAGTCTGAGAAGAAGGTGGAATGAATTAAACTATTTTGTGGAACTGGAGGATGGGATTAAATTACAGAGCTATAGAAAAGGAGACTAAACCAGAGTATCTTATAGATAGTAATGAGTCTATTGTAGGTAAGGTATAATTTGGTTTACCTTTTTTCCAGGCAGTTACTCTTTACCTTTCTCAATTAGAGAATCTGATCCATTTACATTTAAGGTAATTGTTATAGGTTAGACTTGCTAATTCCATCTTGTTGTTTCTGGCTATTTGGTAGTTCCCTTGTCCTTTTTCCTATGTTACTGACTTCTGAATTTTTTATTTTGATACAGAATATGTATGAGTGATTTGTAAAGGGTGCTGGTAAATCAGTTGAGTGAAACCAGCATGAGGCATCCTTAGCATGTCCTGCATGGACTTTTTATGGAGTTTATGACACTATTATAGATGCACATCCTTTAATGCCCATCTATAGTCCTGTCTTGCTTTTTACCCAGTCTCTTTGTACCCTCCATTATTTAGCTCATGGTTCTGCACTCTGCATGACTGTACCTCTTTAGCAGTAGAAAAGTGAGCACTCACCCAGACTCACTCACTTTTCATTGTGGGAGAAATAAGTTTGAGAGTTTTCTCTGGGTAGTAAGTTATGATTTTTTGTTGGAGGGGTGAAACAGATAGTCAAAATATTTTCTTGCTTTCTCTAGACGCACATTTTTTTTTTGTCATGTGTATGCTTGCACTTTTCCACTGAATTCCTGGGGTTTATTCACAGATTCTTTCATCTGAGAGTGATTGGCTGAGAATGTTTTCCAGGAGTTCCTAGGTCAGACTGAGAGAGACTGACATTGGCTCAGGGGCTGCTGCAATATACACAGCTGGCACCAAGTATGTGTGCCTATTACTCTATACAAAGGTGGACAAGACTTCTGGGTTTTTTAGTATATGGTGCTGGATTTCGTAGCACCCTCAAAAGGCTCTAATGGTCATGAATGTCAAATTGTTGTTGATGGGAGGATACCATAAAAGAGTTATTCAATTATATTTCTGATGTCACTCCTGTGAACAACTCTTTGCTCATGTAAATATTTCATATTATGTATGTGATCTTTTTACAACATTTTTAATTTTGTATAAAATTATAAATTAATGCTACATGTATATAAAACTGATTATGTGTTAATTGCTTTAACAGATGGAACCTTGAAAGGGGAAGCTGGAACAAATCTACATAGATTTTTGAAGGATGTTCAATTGTTGACTTTATTTTGTTCTAGCTACCTGTAGATTTTTTCCTTCAAATTTACCTTATCATCAGAAATCTATAACATTACAATTTTCCTAAGATCTTGTTTACATTGGACATTATCACTGTATGATTTTTGCTAATTTAAAGAATATTATTTAAAGAAATTTAAATGTAAAGAAAATAATATTACTATTATTTCATTTTGTTTCTTTGATAAATAGTAATTTTAATTACCACAAATATTTTCTGGAATTTTTCCCTTAAAACTGTGGTAAGATATTTACATATTTTAAATTGCAGGTCATATTTTTTTTCAATTCACTTTTAATGTGTTTTTAAATTGGAAGTACCCCTGCTAAAATATGATGTAAACAGTTTCCCTCATTATCATTTCCTTCATAATCTGTAATATAATCTTTATTTTCAAAGAGTTTAGGATTATTCTTTATTGATGTACTCTGACATTCTCCTATTTTGTACTGACACTTAAATTTTAAACTTGTCTATAATTTTTATGTAAAATATCAGGTAATCATCTTTTTAAAAAGTCAATCTAGCCTTTAGACTGAATTTTAAAATTTCATTATGCTTTATCCATCTATGTCTGCTATAATAATTTTTCTTTCAAAAATTACAACTCATTTGTCTTACAACTCACTTTTTCCACATTCTAAAAGTTTTTTTCTATGTATAATTGTTAGACTGTTTTCATTGTGGGTCAGTTGCAATGGTCTTTGGGGAGAGCCCCAACACAAACAAGGAATGTGTGTAAATCAGGAGGATGTTACAAGAACTGAACTCAATTCTGACACTGCCAACCCAGAGACAGTATCAGATTACATAGGCTGAGGGATTCATCTCCCAAGACTGCCCTCCACTTCAGACAGCAACAGCATCCCCAGCTTCTTACCAAATGGCTATAAATCAGAGATTTCCAGGATGTCCCCCTTAGGTTTGATTAATTTGTTAAAATGGAACACAGAACTCAGGAAATCCATTATTCATTAGGTTACAAAGGATACAAGACTATGAATAGAGACCCCGATGGAGGAGATATATAGGAAGGTAGGGAAAGCTGTAAACTTTCCATGCCCTCTCCAGATACACCATTCTCCTCAAATTTCCATGTTTTTGCCAACCTGGGATTTCTCTGATGCTCCCTCCTCCTGAGATTTTATGTAGGTTTCATTACATAAGCATTACTAACTTAATGATTATATGCACTTGTCAAAGCCCAGTACCTTCTCTTCTCTGGAGGTTGGGACAGGACTGAAAGGCTCTACTGACCCCCTAATTACATTGGTTCCCCAGGCAACTAGCTCTCAACCTCAGGTATTTTCCAAAAATTACCTTCTTTAATATAACAAAAGAAACCTTTATATCTTAATAATTAGGATATTCTAAGAGTTCTAGGAATACTGTGAAATAGAAACTATAGATGAAAAGCAATGCAAAAGTGATTCAGACACATGTGTTTAGTATGCCCACAGGGTAAATATTTTGTAGCATCAGTTTAGATCTTCTATTGAACATAATTACATTGCCTAAATTACATGAGTTGTTCAGAGTCATGTGAACAGCTAACACATAAGTTTTCTCATTATTAATACTTAAAAAACAATTTTATAGAGTACTTGACTAATAACAAACTATTATTAAAAAGTTCTCTTTCAAAAACATGAAGTTCATTCAAAACTATGAATTTACATAAATGGATAATAATATAAAAGAATAAAAAAGTACCATTGCCTCAATATACAAAAAAGGTGTTGTGTATATAAAACATTATATGTATATATATATATATATACATAAAATAAGAATTGCAGTGTCCTTTCTTACATAATAAACAATAATTATTTTAAACAACAATGTTATATAAACCAACAACTAAAATGCTATAAAACAGACAAGGGAAATTTCCATCTGCTGTGTAATTTCAAAACAATAGTTTCTTTATACCACTATAATCAGTTAGAAAAGCTAATTTGAAATTAATCAATGTGTAAAATAGCAATAAAATGTTAAATGCCTAGGAAAGCTGAGTACAAATATAAATAAAATTGTAGCAAAAATTATTACATTTTACTAAAGGAAATACAAATTTTGAATAAATAAAATGGGCATGGTATTAAAACCTTTATTTTCTCCAAATTAATTTTAAATTCAAAAACAAAGTTAATGAGGTTCATTATCTTTGTTATGTGGTTCAGTAAGCATAATATACTCCCTTTCCCCAACCTCTCTTCTTGGAAATTGCCATATCCACAACTCCTTTAATAGGCCAATCCTAAGGTTATATATTCTATTTGATAGAATATAAAAAGCTATTTAAACACATTGTATATGGGGGTAAAGAATCTCCTATTTGCTGGTAGTTGGAAGAAAAAAAGTGAGAGAACACATTTTAAATATGTGAAGAGTAATAGATTGATAAATTAAACTGCCTTAAGATTGGGGCTAATTATTGTACAAACAAACCCAGTTGCAACACCGTACCTTAATCCAATAAAATTATTTAGATTTCCTTGGGATTCCTCTCTTAATGCTATGTAAATCTTTACAAAAGTTCATTTGAACTCATATATCAGCCTCTATTACAAATAAAGCATCTTTTAACCTCATATAATTACAGAAACTAAATATGAAATGCAAAGAAAAGCTTATCTTATACATCACCAATCAACAGTACTTGTGTGTGTGTGTCTATGTCAAAGAGAGTGAGAGAAATCAAGTTGTGTAGCATCTATTACCTATCTATTGAACCATCATCTATCAGCAAGAAATGTGCAGGATTTCAATGCCCTGCACACCCTCTCAGAGAATGTTGTCAAGAGTTATTTTAAAATAAAAAAAGAATAAAGAGATATCCAGGTACAAGTGAGAGGCAGACTATGCATCTGGTGGTACTACTCAAATCTTTTTGAAATTTATTTTCTTTAGCTTTATGTATTAAAAAATTACAAACTTAAAAAATTTAGAGATATAAAACATCTCATGTATCTTTTATTCAGAATTTCCAAAAGATGTCCCACTTTTTTGTTTGCATTAGCAATTTTTCATTTTGGAAGCTCTCTCCATATAAATATATATAAGTATATATTTTTAATGTACATATGAAATGTATATATGTACAATAATTTTTTTAATCTAATTTAGAGACACGTACCCTTTTACTTCTAAATAATTTATGCTTGTATTCCAAAAATATGAGAAACATCTTAGCCACTCTATGGTTGTTAAAATGCAAAATTATAAGATAAATATATACTAAAAATTCACTTCCAAACTTTTTGAGCTATATGTTATATCTTTGATGTTTTTTGTCCCCAGTTGGGATCAACACTGCTTTTATTGACCTAAGTTTGTCTACTTTAATCTCAAATAGGTTATGAGACTTTACATTGTATTCCTGCTCCTTGACTATTTGAGACATGTGTGACAATTATCTTACTGAGTAATTCTGTGCTTGTGTCTTTGAATGTTTACTTCACTATAAAATCAGGTTATGAACTATTGACAGGAACACATCTGAAAAAATATGTGTCTCCATATATCTTATTAGAAGGTGCATGATGGCTCTTTGCCTCAATGTTGTGATGTTAGCATTTTTTAATTTATATTTTATATGTTGTGTATATATGTATTATTTATGTATATATTTATAAATTTTATATATTACATCATTTTTCATTTTTTTAAACAATGTTTGCTTTTTCTCAGGTGTAGTACCCATAGAATTTCCACCACCAGTTTACCTGTGCACCATCACCATAACTTGTGTGTTCTTCCCTTTCTCGTATTGATCCCTCCCCTTGTAGAATGTCTCTGGTTTATATTTGCCTCTTTATTTTTGTTTTGTTTTGTTATGTTTTTATTGTTATTATTTTTTCCCTAATGCCTTATTTGGTTCCCCTATATCCTTTCTATAAGTAAAACTATCAGTATTTTTCTTTTTCCTTCTGACTTATTTCACTGAGCATAATCCCTTCTAGCTCCATCTTATAAATGTGGTGTCTCTCGAGTTTCTCTTTTGTAGACTATTTTCCCCTTGGTAATTTATAAATAGTTTTTAGACAGATACTTTAAGATTAGTTTTAGCATCCACTAAGGATTTTCTACATTATCATTTCTTTTACATTTACTATTGACAATCTACTGTAAGGAAGAACTTTATATTATTGATTATATTCTTGAAAGCTTTGAAACTACTCAAAATTGAAACTAAATCATGCCATAATAATACACTGAAATCATATAATAGAATGCCATAAAAATCAAAATAATGAATTTGATATATATTTTTACATGAAAACTACTTCATTAAATAGAAAGAAAAAATTAAAACATATCTCCTCCATATTTCAATTCTAATCAGTTTTGAAATATCTGTGTATAAAAGCAGATTTAGCTTCCAAATCTCAGTGAAACACCAATTAAAATGATTAAATATATGAAAAATACAATAATGGTATAATAAATTTTGGGTGAGAGGAATAAGAGTATTTTTGTCAAACTGTCAGAAAATGGGAAAAAATAAAAGGCTTTTATTTATTTTTGTACATATATAAAAGCTACATTGACATTCATTTTTTCCATATTGACTATACATACATTCTTTTTTTATTTCATGAAACTAAATTATATTGTATATATAAATAACAGAATTTCCTTGCTTGGGTTACTTTTAATGCTCCTTCCTTTTAGTTGACCTGATTGGGATGCTTATAAATACAATCATAAATCATAATTCTCTGATCTTTAAAATCATAGAATGTTCAAGCAGTCAACCAATGTTTCTAACTACTTGCAGAGTGTAGAGAAGTAAAGAGAGGGAGGAAATTTAATTAGATACATTATTATCATTCTAAATAAAACTGCAGCAGTCATAGCTGTGCAGAATTTTTTTGTCATTTGTTCTTATTTTTATCCAAAACCGGGGCACAAAAGTCCTGCATATAGGATATGTTTAATGCTTTATTAAATTTATTTATAGAGTTCCTAACTTGATTGAAACCTATAGATGAAAAGACACAGTTCAAAGGATGTGAACAATAGATATATAAAGTATTCAGGAATATATAACATGTCATATGTTTTTATTAACATACATAGCAAAATAATTGCCAACAATGACAGTTGTTTGTCAGACATCACTTTTTCATCACTATTAAGTTTTTTGAGACACTTAAAATACTCTGTAGATACTTAAACATTAAGCAGTAGTATTAGAATGAATTCTGCTGAGGGGGAAAATTTTTAAATTAACACTATTTTTTCCTCTCTATATTCTACAGATGAGTGGCATTTCTCCCATTCCCACTAACAACTATCACAGTCTATAAAGAAATGAAGAGAACTGAAGAACCCTGTTTTTCTTATAAAAGTCTGCTTATCATAAAGGTAACGCCTTCTATCGGTATTCTTATCTTATTTGCCATAAATAAAGGCTCTTATGATTAGAAAATAAGAGAAAATCAGAATGTTTCCTTTTTCTTTTAGTATATGAAATGGATATAATTTAACATTTTTAATATAATGTTGGTGCATCCCAGAAAACCTTAACTATTCCCCAAACCTCCCCAAACAAGTCTTAAAAAAATTAAAAAAGACTGTCTTCCAAGATATCAAGATTGTCCAAGATTTTTGACCCCAACTGTGAGAAAGTCAGGTATACATACAAAGTTAAAAGGCATCACAAAACACTACCCTTATTTCTGACAACAACTGCAAAATTGGTGGTTTTTCCCAAAACAACCTTCAGTTTGGATGATTTACTGGAAGGACTCACAGGATGCACTGAAAACTATTATATTCATAAATAAGGTTTATTACAGTGAAAGCATGCAAGTTAGAATCAAAGGAAGAAAGTCAGGGTGCAGAGGTTGGGAGGGAGGGTTCTAAATGTGAACTTTCCTTTTTTTCTCAGAATATGTTACCCTCCCACTGTTTATGTATGACAATGAAGTATTGCTTGTTTGTACCATTTACTCAAATTTAAGTCCATATTTTATTGAGACTTCAGATAGCACCTAGAACAAAGATCTCTTTTTGAGCAAGGTCAAATTTTTAACTTCTTTGTCTCTCAGATTTTTGTCTCTCTTTCCTCCATTTATGTCTGCATGTTTTTCCACCAATATCTTAGAGTTGAGTCTGACCTTTGTATTTACTACATGATCATTTTCAAAATGTGCTTCCTGGAGCATCAGCATCACCTGCAAAATTTTTGGAAATGCATGGTCTTGAGACTTACTAGACCTACTGAATCAGAATCTCAGAGAGGGCCAGCAGTACTCCCATCAATTCTCATTCGTGCTCAAATTTGTAATCCATCCTGAAATTCTTAGTAGTCATGGAATAAGAAAAAACAAAGAGAATAGTTTAGGAGTGTTAAAAAATAAAATTCACCTGAATAAATTTAAACATCTAATTGGCTTCATAAAAAGATTCAGGTATCAAACAGCACTCCTTCTAGCAAGAAAAAAACTATACAAGAATTGCATAAAATGGAAGATTTTTATATAGGTGTAATAAGGTTATTAACAAGGTATATTAAAAAAAGGACTTTCAGATGAAGCCAGCTTTTCTCAGGGAAAGGTGGGGAAGGTGTCTTATCATGCAGATTAACTTAGTAGTGCTCCTAGGAAGTTCCAAGTAGATTGGGTTATTATTCCACTTTTGGAAGCAACCAAAACTTCAATTAGGTTAATGTAAGGCCTCAGCTACAAGCTTGCCCAGTTCTTGATGGAGAAAATTAGAAAACAGATCATGAAGGCCATATCTGGGAAGGAGGGTAAAGTCTTTCTTATGAGGCAACAGGAAATACACAGGTAGGAACAACTGCAGTGTACAGCTTCCAACAGTGTTCCCATGTCCCATGAGAGGCCCTGAGTCTTCCCTCTGCTGTCTCCCCCAGCCTCCACCCATGCTATTTCCCCTTCCAGAAGTTCTATTAGATTTTATATGATTTGTAGACAAAGCTGTCATAGGGCCAAGTTTAAGCCTACTTTAGAGAGGTATGTTTTATGAATGTGAACTATACCTCAAGGTTACACTATTGTTTTTACTTTAGGTACATGTGCACTACATGTAACAAGTCTATGTGGTATCGACTAGGCCACTTATGTTGGAAGGTCATAGGAAAAACAGTGTGAGAAACTGTTAGAAGCTGTTTTCCCATGGGCCCTACAGTTAGTTATTAAGTGGAGCTTAATAACTTTGGTGAAGCTTGGATTGAAGGAATCCATTTTGGGCCTATTGCATCATTTATTTTTTTTATTGGGAGCCTTTCCCAAGGAGAAATATGACAGATGGTTCTTCATTTGCTTTTTAAAATTTGAATCAAGTTCTCTATGTTTTTATCAAAGGAAATTCACATGAGACACCTCATTCATCTTCCATTTTTGTTTTTAATTTACTTCATTTAAAGGATAATTACTAATTTAGGTTAGTAATAGTCAATAGGGAATTACACAGAAATATTTTTACAAAATAAAAATGTGCCTTCATTGTCCGTGTTGTTTACCAAGTATCAAAGTCTCATCTATGAGGTAATTGGCAAGATTTGACATTCAGTGTTTGGGAAAAATACTTTAAAATTGGGTAGGATGTAGGAGCCTGAACTCAGATCGCTATCCCTGAAAAGGGAGGATATAGCTTATACTGCATTTTGGGAAACAGAGCTTAGGAGGACAAAAGAGTTGAATCCCATTGGCTGGGAAGTGAGGTAGGACATAGGAATAATGGTTTGGCAGCATTTCATTGGGTAAATCAGGCGGGGGCCAGAAGAATGTAGTGGTAGCTAAATTCCATTGGATAGTTACAAATGGGAAAGTGTTAGCATGTGACCCAGGGGTATTCAGGGGCCATAAACTATTAAGGGGTGAATGATCTAAAGGGATCCAGCCATCTACTGCACAAAAGTAAAGGAAGAATATACTTGTTGTGAAAGGTCTTTATTCATATTAGTATATACAGAGATAGAAGAAGGGATATTTTGAGTTTCCCAATAAAATCCCCAAATTGCACATCCCCGCATGAAGGTCAAACACCCAGGCGAACAGGTTAGTATGAAGAAGGGCCAATGAGGCCTAAAGACTTGGTACAAATCTAAGGTATCTTCTGGCAGGCAAACTCAAGTAAGGAGTTAGCCTGGTCTCAGTGAGTTGGGACAGAAGGAGAAAATGCATAGTCGATGTACAAATCAAGATAATTGCTATTGTTCTCTCTTCCACGCACAGGCTCTCCACATGTCTCTCATCCATGTGTCTCTACCAAAAGTCTTTACAGGTCTCTCCTCCATGTTATTCTTACCAGTTTCCTGGTAAAAGTCAAAGCCAGAAAAGCAAGACTTCCTGAGCCTTTTTGTTTTCAGTTGTAAACCAATAATGACTGCTTAATTCCAACTTTAGTTCCCATCAGCCACCCCCATTAAAGAAGTCAGATTCATGGCATGTTGAGAGTTGTAATCCTCAGTGCCTGAGATCTCTTTTGCTAGTGATGGGGTAGAATTAATTCAGGGCATCTTTGAAGGGTCATAGTTGACTCCTTACTCCAACAAAAGGTCCTTTTAATGTAAAAAGTCCCTTTTCAAATGACCAGATCTTCCAGGTGCATGGACCCCTCACTTTGTAACTATTACTGCAGATGGGGTAGATCAGCAAGGCTTTCAAATTGGTTTGTATTGAATGATTTTTACCTTCTATTAAAAACAAAATAATTCTCTCATAAGACAAGTTATATCATATTCTGATACGTGGAATAACTTTTCTAATAACTCGGCTATAAACTATTCAATATAGGTATCTATGATATGAAGGCCGACAGTTTGTAATGTAGGGTTTAATTAAATTGGACACTGCTATAATTAAAGGTTTAAAACTATTAATGTATCATTCTGGCAAACTTTTAATTTTTATCTTGATGGTGAAACCCTTATTGAAAAATGAAATTAGGACAGTTAAATACAATTTTCTGCAGAGATGGATTGAATTTTTAGATGTAATTCATCACAATACACTACAGTGATTGTTTTCTTCTTAAATAAAAAAAAAGTCTTTAGAAACTCTAGAAAATAAGTAGAATCTGAGATAAGAGAGTACTTCCATTTTTAAAAATCATTAATCAGGTAGAGTGAAACAAACTTGGAGAAGAATTGCTCTAAATGTTCAGTGTTGGAAGTCTGTGTTCACCTCAAACCACCCTGACAGTTTTGGTTCTCAATACTGAGTCTGAAGTTTGACATTATCTCAGAATCACTTGGCCTATTTTAATGAATATTTTTATATTTCATTTGCATCTACAACAGGTAAAGGGACAGACGCATCATTATCCTGTTGATTCTTAGTTTTCTTTTCAATCTAATATTAATTGAAAATATCACCTGAATTTACCATTGTGTGTTCCAGATATTTTCCTACATAGAAGAATTTTTCCTAGCAAACATTTCAATGCACAATCATTGATATTGTCATGGATTTCATACTTAGAGTCTAAATATGGAGTGCAGAAACACAAAGGCTAACATTTCTCAGATAATATTCTAAGTATCATAAGCTCCAAGGTTTATTCTGCCATAGAGCAAACCCAAAGTTAAATAAAGTTGGTAAATATTATATTCTATACCCTCCTTTGCAAGATTCAAATTGCATGATCCTTGTACATTACAAATTATGAAGAGTGTTATAGTTAAAAATACAGGGAACTTTGCTTACTTTAACATTTGTCAAACATAATTTACCATGACACCTCTCCCCTTCCCTTGATTATAATATCATTCCACAGAGCACTCTTTGGAAATTACTGTTGTACTGATAGTGGAAAAAAAGGACTGATTTAGACATTCAGAGGCCCCAAATCAGTCTTGTTTTCATTATTTACTGACTGTGTGAGCTTAGAGAAATTAATTAAATGCCTAAGTTTAGTTTTTCATCTCTAAAATAAGATTGATAATTACAGCACAAGTCTTATAAGAATTAAATGAGTTTATAGGATCAGAAACTTGACAAACTTTAAAGTGCAAGTGAAAGTTCATTTTAATTTTTTGGTTTTAACTTATTCAAAAGCTTGTCATTAAGTCTGTGAGTTGCCAAAGCACTTTTTCTTTCTGATATTTTGTATTCCATTGTACATTATTCAGTACAGAAAGTAATTATGGGATAAAAAGAGTACCTGATTTCAGTGAGCATATTATGGTAGGTTGGGTCTACATCTAGTGTATATTCCTTGGATATGTTCAGGTAGAGCTTGTTAGAAGATGGTAAAGGAAATACTGTACAAGATTAATTAGTATCAGACTGCTTTTTATTCAGAGATACTTTGACTTTAATAATATAGCAATGCTCATAATGTAAATAAATCATTGACTTTATCAAATAATGAATAAATGTTGGCAATGAATGTGAGGGAGTATATTCAGGTATATGATTCAGGTATCATAAAATGGGTGGACATTTATCATGTAAGTTTCTGCTAGCTACTTATAGTAGACAATTTAACAAGAAGGGTGATAGGTACATAGATGATAGACTTGGATTTAGTATGGATATTTATAGAGACAGAACAGCATAAATATATTTTTTACTAAAATTAAGGCTTTTATGATTAATTAAAGGAAAGAGTTGAGAAAAAAAATAGTAGCAAGCCTATGAGTCTCTAACTTGAGTTGAAAATCTTCTCTGAGAATATGGGATAAGAAAGATTGGCCTCTAAAAATAATTTATTTTCATAAACATGCTTATTTACTTGGACCAGACCCCTTTGTAAATATGCTAGTAGTAAAGGACAATCACTGTGTTTGTAAAAAACAACTCTTTTACCAGAAATACATCTTACCTTTGCATATTATTAAAAATAAATGAGAAATTATAGATTTAAAGCTCCAAGCTTTATGTATGTTATACATATGTTGCTATCTGCATACGTATAGACTGGAAAGTAGTTAAATATAACCTTTACCTTCATGTAATTAAGTGTAAAAATGGGAAGTCCTAAAGTACCAAAAACTTCTAGGTAAACTACATTTCACATACATAACTCAGAATTTATCTGTTAATCCTATATCAAACATCATTTTAATAATAAAGAAAGAAATTTCTTGGGAACTATGATTAAATGTTGCCTGTTCTTCCAAAGGGAACCCTATATATATTTGTTCTATGCTTTTGTTTGAACTCTTTCAGTTGTTAATCAAGTTTGATGTCAGATAAGACTCAACCATTACATGAACATGTTTTAAAAATTTAACCTTCTACATCAACACAATAGAGTTATAACATCTTTGTAATTTAGCATCATCCATCCATGTCTTTCTGGAAAAGTTATGTCACAGTTGCTGGGAGATTCTTTTACTGTCCCATTCAAATCAACAATTAGATATTTTTCTGAAAGCTCTCATATAATTGTTAAACTCTCTAAAGTTTTAGAATTACTGTCATAGGCTGCATATTTTGTTGACTTCAATTAGATAGTGATGGTTTTACTCAAGATATAGTTTGTATCAAGAAACTTATTAAAATATATTGTTGTAGACTAAAAAGAGGCTGCCAAAAGGGAAATTCACAGTTTTAATACTCCAAAAGAAGAATAAATGATTTCACATGGGATAGTCAATTCAAGGAGTTAACTGGATTCTGTATAGAGAAGAATCTTACTATACTATCTAATGTTTTCAAGTTTTAAACAATTTCAGTAATGAAAAGCAACTGTTAGAGAACACAATAGTGATTTTAAAAAATTCCTGAATAAATAGATTATACATCTTTAAATTCACTAACTTTCAAAGCAGTCTTTTACTTGACTTCTTTCCAAAAAATCTGTGATGGTTAGCTGTATTCATCAACCTTATGAAAACCACATACTTTAAAAGTCTAGTGTGGTATTTTACTTGAGTAGTCCCTATTTAAATGCAAATTTCAGTCTTCTTCTGTCATAAAATGAATTTTTCAATAAAAAAGAGGTATATATTTTTTAATGCTAATGGCCTGTTTATCCGACTACATGACTTGGCATTAATATCCAAGCACAGGAAGTTTGTCTTCAGAGGTGATAAAAAAGATAGATATACAGGAAAAATACATAAATCTAGGGGGCATTTTCTAATGGAATATGAAAAAAAACTTAAAAAGTAATTCTGAAAATGATCTTTCTTTGGAAACCTAATTCTAGTTTACAACAAAATATAAAATAAAATCATCTTAGTGACTGCAGATTCCTGTAGGGGATAGGATTTGCAGTTTTATAAATCTTATTCCAGTGTAAAGAGGTCTCTTTTTTTTAGTTCAAAATATAAAGTTTTGTGTTTTTAAAACAACATGAACTTATATTTTTAAATAGCTTGCATTTCTAAAATAAATATTTACTGTTGAACATGTATTAGGGAAATTTTTACTGGAGGTTTGGTATACAAGTCAACCTAATCATCAACATGAGGATGCACAGCCCCCACTTTTATTTCTCCAGTTTCACTCAGTGGAGCAGACATGTTTCACATTTTCTAACTCTCTTTAAATTCCTGTGTAGTTTCAAACTGAGAAGGAAATTAGATTGGTGCCTCAGTCTCCCTACTTTAAATATAATGGGAGATGGGACATGTGTAATTATTTCTAATATAAAGCAAAAGTTGTAAGACCTTAAGGTTAATTAAAACAATAAGAAGGGCTGGGGAAAGAGAGAGAGGAAAATTGTATGATGTTAGGCACAGGAGCACAAACATTTATACTCCCCTCCCTCCCTGCTTTAAGGTTTAAATGATACAGTTTTCACTGCCAAAATTAGTCATTTATTTACAGTTGCATTATTTCATGCATATTGATCCTATTCTTACATGTTGATTATATTATGCATATTAAAGAAGTTTGTATCAGTATAAGAAGCAAACTCTGCTCCATCTTTCTATTTTTTAAATCTTCTATATCTAAGTTTCTTCTATACTTATTGATCTCTATTTTACTGAGAATTATACACCATGTTTATTTTCACTGAATTTTATATTCACTCTAAATGCTTGACTTATTTCTGTTCTATAAACTGAACTACAAGGAATTTGTCTTTATGTTCTTCACCTTCTGTACAAGTGTATCATCACATTTATTTTTTATTCACTAATCAATGCCATTTAAGGCTAGACAAGTTTTAGTCTCAATACTGAGGACTTTGTTACAAGGGATACTTTTAATATTCACAGTATCTGGAGCACTGTTGAGTTGGAATTATTTAGAATTAAAAAACAAAACATTGATTGTAGAATTTATTTCATTATACCAGTGCTGAATTTTAATTGGATAATACTGTGTCATGCAGGAAAAATGGTCTAAAGATGAATATGAAAATAAAAGAGAAGACAACTCAAAAATTATCTTGTGCATCAGTTAATGTGTTCTTATTGAAGACAATGCTAAGTAAAATCACTCAGTGGCTTTGTAAAAGGCAAAAACTATCTGTTCAGATCCTGTTTTAGCTTTTTAAGAACATTATCATTCAAATAACAGCAAAATCTTTCCTGACACATTGATGTAAAATAATATGTTTTAAATCATAATAGGAAAAACTCTGACCTTCATTTATGAAAACAATAGTAATATTTTATGTTATAACTAGTATACTGTAAAAAAGACAAAAGGCCATTATTGTCATTGCATGTACCCATGCCTGAGTGAAAAGAAATGCATTTTACACTAACTGAAAAACAAAATCAATTACATATAACAAAGTCCAAAACAATAGAATATTAAAATAATCTTTTATGAAATTGTAAGTTAGTATATACAAGTTGTTATAGGTAAGTCTTGTAGTAAGCACCATAAATAAGGCTCCATGATGCATTACCCCAAATAAGCTCAACCTCATCTGCCCTCTGATCCATGTTCCTTGTCATGCAGCTGCCTGGATGATGGCTGGTGCTCAGGCACTCCTAATACAGTCGTAATGCCCTGGCATCTGCTAGAAAGACTCAGTAGAAAGATATCACAAGTGAGCACACTTCATTGTTCAGCTGCTAAAGAACTAAGAGAAGCAACAGGAGAGACAGGTCTTGAACTGTGCAATGAAATTAGAAACATCCAAGTCTTGACTTCTCCAAGGCTACCTGAAGGGTCAGGTAACATAAACAGAAAAATTATTGAAAAGTAGGAAACCAAAGTACTCCAACAAATAATAGTTTGTCCTTTCTCTTAGCTGTTAGGGGAAGCAAGAACGTTTTCTTGGAGATATTTTATATGAACTAATATTTTAAAGATTTATTTTATTTATGCATGCAAGAACTGGGGTGTAAGCTAGAGGCGTGAGGCGGGGTTGGGGGTGATGACAGTATTCATCAGAGGCAGAGTAGGGGACAGAACAGACAGAGCTATGAAATATACTGCTGAGGGGAACAGCAGGCAAGACAGGAGAGGTCTGCTACACCAGGTGGGTCAGCTCCCTGGCAGGGGATCAACTCCTATTACAGTGGCTGGCAATAGATTGATAGAGCTGAGACTTAACCTTGGGCCACTAGGGAGGCCCATTATATGAACTATTAATCACCCGTTTTCCTTCTCTCTCTTCAACGCTACACCACCACCTTTCCCCCTCATTCTCTCCTGAAAAATTAGTAGTTTGAAAATGTGCTTCAGGATCTGTTTTCTGGGAAACCTATTTTCTTCTCTTGAATATCCTCTTGATGAAAAGGTCAAGGTTTCTATGGAATACTTTATTATTTTATATTAATAAAAGTTATAATTTTATTATGATTTGATATCTTAATTTATGTCACCTTTGAGGGATATAAATTTTCTAAAGAGTTATTATTACTTCTCCTTGAAAATATCAGTAAACAACATTTTGAAAAGATGTGATTTTAGTGGAAAATGAATCAGAGATAACCTTGTACTGCTCAATGTTAAAGAAATATTTTTAAAACCAATTATTGCTTAAACTCTGATCAAAGAAAAAGGCAGTGAAATAAAGGTAATTAGTCTTCTAATTTTTTATATGATATAAGAGAATATAAACTAATGAAAGATCATTCCTATTTCTAACATAAACACATGGAGGAGGATGTTCACAAAAAGTTGCTTTTTGTAGACAATGAAAATACAAAGCTCCTCTCCAAATCTCCCCAAATGCTATGAAATGACATCACATTAGCAAAAGTTCTATGCAACAATAAGCCTTCAACATTCTCTTACAACAGAGCATGTTAAAACTACAAAATAACTATGAGAAAAATGAGAAAAGTATTAAAGCCAATATCAAGGTCTGAACCATTCTTCCCCTTTCACAAAGTTTTGAAGCAGAACAAGAAAAATGATGAGAAACTTTTATTTTTGAGATACAAGAAAGTGACTTGAGAACTATGTGGAAACATTTCAATGTATGCAATCATATAGGCACAAACATCATAAGAAATACCAAGCATGTGATTTAAGGAATCAGCCCCAATTTAATAAAATAAGTTAAATTAAAAGGACATGCACGAAATAAGAGGGCAGTTTAAAATCATCAATTGTAGAGGAGAGAAAAATGGTAAAGGGAAAAATGTAATAATATAATGCCTATTGGTTATTACATGGCAAAGAAAAAAAATTAATAGGTTAGGTAACTAAAAGTTAAAATCTGATAAGCAAGAAAAAATATCTAAATTAAAAATGTAAATGTGGATTTTCAAAGAGCATAAGTACAAAGTTAGTAGGTAAAATAAAATTCTAAAAATTAAAAAAAGATTAAAATAGTAAATGGCATTTTAAAGAAAGATATGTTAAATAAAACAAAATATACATAATATAGAATATTGTTTTAGGTTCAAGATTTAAACATATTAATCATAACAAATATGGATGGACTTAATTTATCTATTAAAAGAAAATGATTTTCATTTTGTTTTATATCACAAAATTGCAGTAGTATCATTTGTAGGAAATAAATCTAAAACAAATGATGTAAAATCTAAAAATATATGACTGAATAAATATGTATCAGCCAATGGTAAGCCAGAGAGATTAGGTATACCAATCTTAATATAATGCAATAAGGTATAACTCAGAAACAAAAGTAAAGAATAATTTACATTCTCAATAACATCTTTGTGGTAGGTGTCTAAGATAACTTTTAATATTAAAAGCTACAGGATATAATCCTAATCAACATGTATATATCAAATAACACACAAGCTGTATTTTTAAGATCAAAATACAGAAATGCAAGGCAACAAAGCAGTTACATACAAAAAATAGGTGAATTTACTATATTGCTTTTGGATTTACAGAAGATTTAGTAGACAAAAATAAGTGAAGTAACATAAGATTTAAAAAACATAATAGGTAAAGTACGTTTTTTAAATGTACAATTGACCCTTGAACAATGTTAGAACACAGATACTGATTACTGTGAGATGAAAATGCATGTTTAACTTTTGACTTAACTACTAATAATTCGCTGTTGACTGGGAGTCTCTCTGATAAAATAAATATTTGATTAACATATTTTGTATGATATCTGTATTACATACTGTTTTGTTACAATAAAATAAACTAGGGAAGACTGTAAATAAGACAAACATAAGAAAGAGAAAATCTATCTGCAGTACTGTGTCCAGTTTATTGAAAAAACTCATAGAAATGGACCTGTACAATTCATAACTATGTTGTTCAAGGATCAACTATATTATCTATTGAAATTCACAATCTTATTGTAAAGAATACACATTCTTTTCAATGTCCACACATAATCACAAAAACTGTTCATATTTTAGATTGCAAAGAAAATGTTTCATAAGTTAGAAGTATTAGAAAAACAATTTTTGATGATAATTCAATGAAATAGAATTACTTAACAGAAGCAAAAATGATTCCCAAAAGATTCATTTATTTGGCAATTTTAAAAATCCAAAACTTTTGTTAATCATATTCTAGTTTAAATGTGAATACAAGATAAATTAGAGATTTTTTTTAAAAGAAAACATTACATAAGAGAGCATAAGGAGACACAATAAAGAATCAGAAACTAATGAGGTAGAGAACAGAAAAAGATCTAGCTTATAAATCAAATCCCTGGCTGATTAAAAATAATTAAGAAAATATACAAACCACAGCTGACTCTATCAAGAATAAAATGAAAAGCCAAAATATGCACAGTAAGAAATAACAAGAGTCTATAACCACTGAAGAGGGAGAACTCAGTTACTCTGCAGCCTTTATGCAAAAATATGAGAACCTAAAGAAAAGGATAATTTCCTATGAAATTCAGATTATCAAAATTCACTCTAGTACAGTTAAAGTGTTAAACATACCAGTGTTCATAGAAAAACAGAAACACTAAGGAGTAGCCCACAAAAAAATTACATACCAGATTCAGATACTTTTTACATTATTATGTATATTAAAAAAACTAATACATTATTACCATGGAATTTTTGTATCAGGAATACAAATTTCCTTCAATTTTGAAAAGCCTATGAACTACATATGCCATATTAATACATCTAGTTAAAAAATCATTATCTTCTCTCATGCTGAGAAGCTCACTACAAAATTTCACATATATTATTGATCTAACACTCATAGAAAATAGGAATTGATGGTTACAGTCTTATCATGAGAATATATATAGTTAGCTTTTGTCTTAATGCCATTCTTTTACTTAATGAGAAAATATTAGAGGAATTTCCAATGAGATTAGCAATACAGTCATGATACCCACTCTCTCTCTCACCATTTAATATTGTTTAGATGTATTTGCAGGTAGTTTGACAAGAGAAATCGAATAGCCAAAAAAATGAGTAAAGAAGAAGCAAAACTATCCTTAACTGCAGAAGGTATGGTAGTAACCTAGAAAATCCCAGAAAACTAATGATAATGCTAATTCAAATAATGAAGTCATTTAGAAAATTGAAGCTTCTAAAATTAGCATATAAAATCAATAATATCCATAAAAGCAAATAACAGATAAAGTAATAGTAAATAAAATCTCTTTTATATGAACAAAGAATACTAAATACTTAGGAATAAATTCAAAAGTACATAAGAAATATTTTGAAAACTTTGAAACAATCCTAAAAGACAGAAACCATGTATTTGAAGAAATTGTAAAACATTCCTGTACTGGGTAAGAAGATATCCTGTACTGGGTAAGAAGATATCCATGGAAATTTCTCCTGTTAAGTAAGTAATTTAAATGAAATCTCAACACAAATACTAACAAATTTACATAGTTACATATGTTTAAGGAAAAGTTCATATAGAAAATGAAAATAGCCAGGAAGGTGTTAAATAAGAAAGTACAAGGATTATTGGTAGACATTTAACATTAAACATAACCATGAAATTTCTGTAATGGTAATTGGTATTTCTGTAATTGATAATACAGAAATTGGTAATTTCTGTAATGGTAATTGGTAGACATTTAACATTAAACATAACCATGAAATTTCTGTATGGTAATTGATAGGAAAAGAGACAATACAATAGAAAATTCAGATTTAGCCCAAATAACTGTTGGACAAAGAAGCTATGAAAAGTGAAGTTTGGCTGTCATGAACCTAATGATACTGTCTTGCAATAAAACACATCAGTGTAAACTCCTAAGTTCATAAGCATAATGATAGATGAATAATTGTTAGCTAGGTAGGTAAGTAGATAAAGATTGGCATATAAATATAGATTGATGCACATATAAATGTTAGCTAGCTAGATATAGAGGATTTCATTGAGAAAACAAAAATCAAAATAGGCAAAATTTTCCAAAAGGCCAAGCTGGAACAATTGTGCAAGATAGTGATGCAACTAAATTATAATATAAATTAAAAGCATTATATGCTAACCTATACTTATAAAATTAATTTGTTTAAACAAATACCTTGGGCAGAAGGGACTGATCTTCCTTATTAAAGTGAAATGCAAGAGGAAATTAGAAAATCACCATCTAGTAAAGGTAACTGTAATAATTGGTAGAGACATTATCCACTGATGGACATTAAAATTAGTGGACAAATAGAATCTCATAGTTTCAAAAGATATATTCAAGCTATTTATTAATGCAAAGGGAATGTCAGTAAATTTACAATGGAGAAACCACTTTGCACAAGAGATCAAGGTCAGCATCATCCATAATAATGATATAGCAAAATCATGGGTCCTAGAATGTGATTCTCTAATAAGGGTAGGTTGTCCATTTCTTTGGTAGTCTTGGCAAAAAAGCATAACTACAGATTGCTCATGAGAAAACTTCAGAAAAATTAAAGCTAATGGTCATCCTCACATTGTAAAGGTACAAGTATACCAGCTTAAAATCTTAACCTTGGAGTTTCTCAGGTGATAGCTATGTGCTACTTCAAGAAGATGGAAGTTGCATCAAAAATAATATCAATTTGTACTAAAAATATATAAATCTTGTAGAAGGGAATGTTAAAAACAATAATTGAATATTACCTGGAAGAAAATGAGAAGAAAAATTGTTATATCTATAATCATTTTTGTCATTGTGTGGTAAGAAATGCACTACAAAAGTCTAGGGTTAATTTAGAAAATATTCAATGAATCAAGGGTACTTTATTTTTTATTTTTTTTTAAAGATTTATTTATTTATGCATACAAGCACTGGGGTACAGGCCAGAGGCGTGGGAGGGTGAGAAGATTCACCACAGAGA
>JAGFMF010011438.1:73683-105876 GCA_019455555.1 Galemys pyrenaicus
CCCGCTCTCTGTGGTGAATCCTCTCACCCCCCCACACCTCTGGCCTGTACCCCAGTGCTTGTATGCATAAATAAATAAATCTTAAAAAAAAAATAAAGTAAGTTAAGCTTTCTCTGAACTTCATTTGTGTTCTATTCAAACATCTATGATAACACTAATTTCATTGTATTGTTTTTGCTGTACTTATTCTCCTTTCTCTGCACTTAGTCACAAGTTCCTAAGTTAGCACAGTGCCTGGCACAAAAAAATATGCTCTGTGTGTGCTTTAAAGCAATAAGTAAAAATAGTGTATTAGTCATTTCAGGAGCTGTTTCACAATAGATTTTGTGTATTTCAAATTTATTATTTTCAAATAGTCTTGATATTTTAATTCAAAAGTTTATGTTTATTCTTTGGAATAATTTGGAAATTAAAAAAAAAAAAACAATCAAAAGCTACCTAGAAACAATCACCATTAATGTTTTGAGGATTATGCTTTCAGTAAAGTTTTCCATAGATAATGAGGTATATATGTATGGTTAGCTCTTTATATAAACATTAGGTACCTTGAAAGTTGTTTTTGCATAAATGCATAACATTAATATTCTTCCTTCTCACTAAATATTTAACTATAATGTTACTTATAATTATTGGATAGCATTCAGTTTCAAAGAGATACTGTATTGAAGCATATATTTTTGATTATTAACATCATTATACATATTTTACATTATTTTGACATCAAAATAAATTTATAAAATTGTGTAATAATTTTAAATAATAAAATTGTGTAAAAATTGTAAAATAATCTTGTGGCGGAATCTGAGTATGATTTAATTATATATTTTATATCCCAAGTGCACATTTTAAGTTTTTGCTATTACAAATCCTCCATAAATGTATACATCCACAACATAGATGAAAATGTTTCCCAATAAGAATTATTTTTTTGTATTATTTGGAATGAATTGCTTTAGTCCAAACAAATATTAATTGAGTTATATAATAGAGGCAGGCTATAGAATAATATAAGCTATTTAAGAATTAAGAAACAATATGGAAAAAGGGACATAAAAAATAATATCCATGTTATTTGCATTATATTCACTTGCATTATACAAGCTAGTATTCAATGATCACTTGCATATACTTAGTAGGAGAAAACTTTCCTTATTTATATCCAGTATTTACACAAATAGAAAAATCACCCACTCAATCTCCAAACACAAAAGACATTACTATGTCAAAGAAATTTGAAGTTTTCTCCTCAAAATGATTTGTTAGCTATTATAACTTCCCCATATTTAGCTAAAGATACAGAAATTCAGTTGAAAAGAAGTAACCCTGGGAAGCAGACACATTGCAGAATTGCCATGTGTGCATATGAAATACAAATCCATTGCTGTCATCAAGCAAAGAAGAGACTTGCTGAAACCAAGGAGGTTAACAGAACAGAACCACATTTTACAACACACAAACATATGTATATATTAAAAGATGTATATTATAAAACATTCTCTATATATTACAAAATATCTCTACATATATTTTAAAAGATGTATAATTAAAATGTATATATTATAAAAGATATCTGCATGTGTATATTTTATATAAAAGGTATATGCACAAGCATATTCACATTTGGGAATATTTCAGGGACTGCTTTCTCACTACCTCTTGCAAAATCTTTCCTAACTTCTAAACTCCCAAAGGGGAACCTCCTGAGCAGATTCTTTGGATTCAGGGTTACAGAAACCTACTTCTTCACATTATTCAGTTTCCTTTGAACATGTCTTTTATTTTATGACAGGGATTAAATTTTGAAAGAGAAATGGAGTCCTTGTTGTAGAAATAATGATGTTTTCTCTGCATATTATCAATAGGAAAAATATCTTTGAATTTCAATAATTTTGCTGGCATTTTGAAACATCTTTTATTGATATATTTAAATTTTTTCTTTACAGTAGTTCATTTCCTAGAACATACTATGTACTTACTAGATATATGAACCTCATTTATAATAAAGAAGGTACAAGTCTTGTCATCAATAAGATTAAAATATATTAAAAAATATCCAGAATATGAAAAAGAATTATTTTAAAAGGGCAACATTTGAAAAGTACTGTAGGCTGGAAAAAAAAAAAAAAACAACAAAAAAAACAAAGCCTGGGTTAAATAATAGCAAGGGAAAAATGATTCACTGTGGCTTTAGGACTGCAGCCTGGAAGATACAGAGCTAAGAAACAGTTCAGCTATTTGAGCTGCCTCGGGAGGGTAGTCCACACCGTGATCTTATGTTCTGATTGGTGAAAAGTTTGTTAAGTAATTTTTGGTCTAATTTCAATCCTGAGTGGTCCTTGGTGTGCCTGCATGCTTTCATTTTCTTCTCCCTGGTGGATGAATCTGGACATGTCCCAACATTGGAACACCTAGACATGCCAAGGACCTATCAACTACATCCTCATTTTGGTGTATACCCAGGCTATGGGATGGCTCTCCATCACACGCTCTCTGTCTCTGTCTTTGTCTCTCTGTCTCTCCCCCTCCTCTCTCTCTCTCTCTCTCTCTCTCACACACACACACACACACACACACAGACACAGAGGAGCTGTATGAAGTGGGTGGCAAATATAAATTTCAAATGGGTAGATTTCTTTCTTGAGGGAATCTTTGCTGATCTTGTCATGTGTATTATACTTATGAACATTATAAATTTCACAGTAAAATATTATGATCATTTTCCCCCAAAAGTTTTGTTTTCCTGTTTTATCTTTAAGCCCATGATCAATTTTAGTCAGTTTTTGTATAAGGAATTGTGTTTGGGTTAAGGTTCATGTTTTCTACCTATGTATATCAAATTTCTCCAGTAATGTTTGTGGCAGATTGTCCTCCCTGCCCTGAATTAATTTTGTTGCTTTGTCAAAAATCAGTTTTACATGTTTGTGTCCATTTCTGCATTCCCTATTCTGTTGCATAGATATGTGTCTATATTTCTAATGACATCATACCATCCTAATTAGTATAGCTATACAATGTCTTAGTGTATAGAAGAGGGATTTCTATATTCATCAAGATTGTTTTAGGTATTTTCGTATTTGTATATTTCCATGTAGTTTTTATAAGAAGCTTATGTATGTGCATAAAAAATAGATTGGGATTTCAATAGGTATTTCATTAAACTTATAGCTCAATGTGGAATGAAATAGCATCATTACTATGTTGAAATTCCCAATCTTTGAATATAGTATATCATTTCATTTATTTGTTAGTTTTTCTTCTTTATAACTTTCAGAGATCTCCTTTGGTTGTCTTTTGCATTATTTATAGAGTTGATGGTTGTGCTTATCAGGAAAATACAGGAGAAATTATCTGTGCCATCTATTAGAATTGGAAATTTGCCATATTTTTGTATCAGCATCATCATATTGCTATAAACAGCCATGTCTTAAGGAAATTAAGAGGTAAATTTAGTCCTTTATATTTACCCACATTAAATAACTTTTCTAATGTATTTTATTCTTTCTTGATGTTTCGACATTCATTGAGCATTCCTTCTTATTTTGAAAAACTCCCTTTAGCATTTATTTAGTATACAAAGCTACCATCATTAAAAATAAATGTTAAAATGTCTTTATGGAAAATGATAAATAATGGATGGTGTGACTTTATGTGTAATATAAAGAAACCAAGCAAAGTCACACTTTAGTTTTAAGCCTTGAGAACTGATCGTTGAACTGAGACATCCAGAGGCTGATGGGTAGGAGGAGTGGTGAGAGCAGAAAGGAAAGAGAACAGAATGGACTATGGTAGAGGACTCTGGGTGCTTTTTTAGTGGGTCTGCTGAGTTTCCTGGGAATCCTATAGTTTCAGCACATTAACAAGGATGTAAATCAGTAATAATTTAATTAAAAAAATATATGAAAATGTAATCTTGAATATTTTCATTGGAAATAGAATTCTAGTTTAACATTTTTTCTTTTGAGAATTTAAAACATTGTGAATCACCAATTTCTTGCATTTGTATTTCTAGCAGGGATAATATAGTGTAGGGATATTAGCATGCAACAACCTTAATCAGTTCAAAACTATATATTCAGTTCAAAACTGTATATTGTATGTGATATACAAACATCTCATCAAAATGATGTTTAGTAGAATCACAAGTATATTTTAACGTCCTCTTTTCTATTTAGCTACGTTGAATACGATTGTTTTATAACTAAAAAATATATAAATTCTATTTCATAGTAAAAGATGAAGGAGCTAGTGGGTGCAGTGAACATACTTTGAAACGTTGAAGCCTTTTCTACTCTATCAAAATTTAATATTCCATGTTATATTACACATGGCTTGCAGTTCTATTAAGAATAAGCAAAGCAAAAATAAACAAAACACTTGGTTTCTTTGCCTGTAAAATCAAAATGATGACTTTATTGTGTGTGATATGTAGTCAGCGCCCCTAAAATATCTTTGAAATATTCCTAAGTCAAACCAAAGATAAAAATGAGTGAATATACTAAACTATTTTGTAAACTGTCCAAAACTATAAAATTCAGTTGCAGATCTTACAGTTTTGTTGTAAATATATTTTAATGTCAGAAAATGTTAGTGTTTTGAGGGGGTGGTTAGTAAGTGGAGAAAACGTAGTGTTTCTTTATTTCATTAATTTAGTCATCAAATCATATCAGTACATTTTAAAGTACGTATTGAATTTGTACCATTTTCCAAATATTGGTATGCAATTTAAAGGGGAACTAGGCACAATTCCTGCCCCTTGGAGAGGCTCACATATGGTATGGTAGATGAAAACAGAAATAAACAAGAAAATGTTTTAATATGGTCATAGAAATGTGAAAAACAGGAGGAAATTGAAAACTGGGCCGCCAAGAGTAGCATAATTAGCCTAAATATGGGACCTCATTGCAAACTCAGAGGGAGCTCAAATCTGCGCTCTCAGCTGAGTCATTATTCTCAAGCTGAGCACCCTGCTCCTAAAAGTTCTTTGCAGTGTGGTGCATGATTGAATCCTCGTATTCCAACTTGGAAATTTCAGAGTGTTAGTTCCAGTATTTGCCCATTTTTACTATTTCTGCTAACTTTTGCATAATTTGTCACTTACACTAAGTTGTTACAAAGTAATTTATTCCTTTATTAGTGAAACTGTTACAGAATTCACTTTTCACATTTTAGTTGGTATATTTTTATTTAATATATAAGTAAATCATCGGAGACTCCTGGTTTTTAAAGTTCACAATTTCATCATTAAACTTTTATGATGGCACAAGCACAGCACCTATTTAAAATTTTGCTAACAATCTCCTTACCCTTTTGTTTTACTTTCTGATTCATTAACTAGTAAACCAAGAGAATTCAAACTAGTAGCTTGGACTATATGGCAAATATATTTTGTAATATTGAGCAAAGCAGTTCTGATAATTTTGTATCTCATTTTCCTCCTTATAAAGTGTGCTTAGTTGGTGATGTTGATAGTGATTTTCAAGAAGACACACATAAAATTATGTGCCTTCTATAAATAAATCTATAAGGATGATAAAATAAAATATTCCTGCCTACTATTAACTCGGTATCTCCATCCAGGGGCACCAAATGGTAACAGTAAGCAATAAAAGTTTTAGGAAATATATTTTGCTTTAATATCTATTAGTCCTGTGTTCAAGATTGTATTGTAGTGAGTATTGATTATCTATTAGATAATAGCTATTATTATCTATAATATATAAGCATTATCTAATAATATTTATGCTGTTCATAAAACAACGTAAGAAAATTAGTTTCTAAATTACAATATACAACTGTTATACTAAGATACTGTTCTTTTTAGATGAAATTATTGAATTAAGTTTAAGGACTGGAATTTTCCTTTAATTAAAAAAATGGGGTAATAGAATTGGATATGTTTGACACACATCAAAAAAACCAACAACAACAAATGCTGGCATGGATGTGTAGAAAAAGGAACCCTAGTACACTGCTGGTGGGAATGCAAGCTAATCCAACCATTATGAAAGACTGTATGGAGGTTCCTCTGTCTACTAGAAATGGAACTACCATATGATCCGGCAATCCAGCTCCTAGGAATCTATCCAAAGGACACAAAAACACTGATCCAAAAGAGCACCTGTACTGTGTTTATTGCAGCACTATTTGTAATTGGTAAGACCTGGAAACAACTCAAATGCCCAAAAGTAGATGACTGGATCAAGAGGATGTGGTACACATATACACAATGGAACATTATTCAGCAATCAAAAGTGAGAAACTAGGGACATTTATAGAAACATGGATGGAACTAGAAGGAATTATACTCAGTGAAACAAGTCAGAAGGCAAGAGAAAGATATCGGATGGCTTCACTATTAGAAGGAACATGAAAGAACAACAGCAACAACAAAGAATAAGTTCAAAGAATTCGGCAATTATAACCAAAAGCAAACAAAAAACTCAACAAGACCAAAAAGCCAAGATAAACCAAAGAGACAATGGTGGGGAGGGAAGGAGTGGAGGGCAAAAATGGGGATGAGGGCAGAATGTACAAAAGGGACTGAGGTGATGGTGCACAGGTGGAATGGTGGTGGGTACTCCTTGGGGAATACAAATGATGTCAAATACAATTAATAAAAAAACATTTTTTCAAAGAAAAAAAAAGTATTGGATATTTTTGAAACAGATTCCCTAATTGAAAATGCACATGTTATATATGTTAAGAATATACGTTAAAAACTTTACAGATGTTAAGAATTATCTCTTGGAATAGAAAGAAACTAAGACTCTGAAAAAAGGAGATATTAATCACCATTTGAGATTACTAAAGAAACAATAATGTTGAGTTTTGGCAATAACTTAAAAAGATAGTAAATTATTTGTGTAAATTATTTAAGGAAATATCCAATATTTTTTCCTTTCAATTCTTTAGCAATTTTCATAAAATAACACCTTTTGTTGTTTAAATGTTTCTTTGTTCCTTAAAAAATATTCTACAGAAGTCAGAAATCTCTACCTCTGACAATGAGCATGGTTGCTATGGAAATAATTATGACTTTTGGTGTGAAAGGATGAAAAAGCTGGAAAATTTGAAATGTTAAGAAATAAATACACTATTATCATGCAAAACTGCCTGGTAGAAAAAGACATTTAAAAAGTATATACTGAATTAATCAGAACTTTTCTAAATAGAGCATTTTCCAAAACCTTTAAAGTTTTGGCAGCTTCAAAACTTCAATAAATTGCAGTAAGCGAGTGGAAACGTTGTGTATGAACATTCCACACTGATTCATGAACTACTTATAATTAGAAGCAAGACATTTTAAAAAATTGATTTTTTTTTTAAATAATCCCTGAAAACTAAGATTACCTGGAATTGTTCATGCATGGTTACTTGAAATTGTAAATAATATCTATACATAATAATTACATATGCATATGGTTTTATATATATTAAGAATTATATATTATTTTCCATATAGGTTATGATTTTACCATCTCAGCATTGCCATAGTCTTTCCATTATTATCTCACAATACCTTATCCCTGAAATAATGTCAATACAGTATCATTTAAATTACATGCATTCAGTTATAAAAGTAAATGAACCACTTTTTCAGTCCTTTCCAGTAGGACCTATATTAATACATTTTTGAAAATTGTCCATACATAAATACTATTTATGGGTACATACATACAAATATTTTGTCTGTTGATATAATTGGTAATATTTATACTCCTTTTTAAACTTTTTATCATATATAAAAACAACTAAAGGTGTTATTTTATGAAAATTTTAACAACTGAGAGGAAAAATATATTGGATATTTCCATAAATAAGTACACAATAATATGTAAATAGGTATTACATTTTTAGAAATGGATACAAATAGTATTATAAAATGGATCTATAATATAGGATTGATATGTATTGTGAATTTTAAGCTATAAATTATGTATAGATAAAATTCACATATCACATAAGTAAATACACAAACCTAAGCAATGTCAAACAAATTTTTCTTGTACAAATTTTGTAAGGTCTGTCTTCATATGCATACTATTTGGACATATGGAAGTGATCTGTATAGGTTAAATTTCTAGATATAAAATCATATGAGAAAGTAGACATAATTTTTAAGTTTTGATAAAATTTGTGAAATTAACTTTCAGAAAGACCAAAGTAGCTACTGTTAGTAGAGTTTTTGTTACTTGAATTAATTTATTTAGTGAATATCTGTAGATTGATTACTGTGTGAGGCATTTTGTCAGATCCCAGGCACAGAGTAGTTAATGAAATAAACAAAGAATGTACATTTTATGGGAGAGTAGCTTTTCAAAAATCTCAAAACCTTTGATGAAAATTATGATGTAGGGGCCTCCCTGTTGGCGCAGTGGGTTAAGCAACGCACTATGAAGCAAACCGCAGTCACTGCAGCACGAGTTCGATCCCTGCTGCCGGCCAGGGGAGGACCCACATGGCATGGCAGACCTCTCCTGCTGTGCCCGCTGCTCCCCTCAGCAGTGTACTTCTGTTGATCTGCCTGCTCTGCTCCCTGCTCTGTTTGTGGTGAATCCTCTCACCACCCCACACCTCTAGCCTGTACCCCAGTGCTTGTATGCATAAATAAATAATTATTAAAAAAAAAGATTTAAAAAAATAAAAATAAATAAATAAAAGAAAATTACGATGTAAAAGTACTAATTACTAATGATATGTCTAGGTGTTCTGAAAAAAAATATTTTGCATGGATCCAAGGTAATTTATTAAGGTATTCCATTAATGTACTGTGGTTTTGCTTATCATTTTCTTTAGATCACACGAATTTCTCTCTGTAGTGATGCTTGATTTGCTGAAATATGTTGAAGTGATTATCCTGAAAATGTGGGTTAGTTGAAAATGTCTAAAACTTTGCAGTTTGAGTAGTAATGACCTCCAAAAAATAAATGAAATTAATAGCCTACTAAAGACAAAGATTAAACTGCCTATGCCAGTACTGCACTTTGAGGAATGAACCTGTATCTTCTTGCTTTATTGGTTAAGTTTTCCTCACATTACAATATAGCTTACAATAGCCCAGCCCATAACCATAAAAACTAATCTCAATGATGAGTAAATGGACACAATCAGGGACATGCATATACAATTCTAAGCTACAGTCTTACCCCAGTGTGGAGATACTAGCACTCAGTGGTCTCATATAAATGACCATTAATATGAATCGTCAGCACAAAACCATGCAGAGAATGAAGAATAAATGTCCCACTACCAGTTGTTTCAGATAAGAAAGCCAAGGACAACACAAAATGCTTGTCAGAAATTTGATACATATGGAGAATCATGTGTGTAATCTATAGGAAACCAATCACTAATTTGATTATTCTTTCACAGGACTCAGATACTCTTTTTTGATCAAGATAAATGATGAATACCAAGATTTAGAATGATGCCACCAAATCTTGATCTACCTCAAGTCAGAGGCATGTGAGGCAGCAATCATTTTAATTTCTCTGTTTTACCGATGATTTTTGACCCGTGATAATATAAAACTATTTTTTAGGACAAGAAATTCCAAAATCTTAGTGATAGGGAAATTGTGAAAAAAGTTGGTAAATTTTCCAATATTATTATCAATATACCTATCAATATTATATAGATATAAATATAATTGTGTAGCTCTGATTTAGACATTTTTTTTAAAGATTTATTTATTTATGCATACAAGCACTGGGGTACAGGCCAGAGGTGTGGGGGGTTGAGAGGATTCACCACAGACAGAGCGGGGAGCAGAATAGGCAGATCAACAGAAGTACACTGCTGAGGGGAGCAGCGGGCACAGCAGGAGAGGTCTGCTGCACCATGTGGGTCCCCTCTCTGGCCGGCAGCAGGGATTGAACTCGTGCTGCAGTGACTGCGGTTTGCTTTATAGTGCGTTGCTTAACCCACTGCGCCACCAGGGAGGCCCCGATTTAGACATTTTTTAAAATAGATTTGTTTTTATTTATATTAAGCATACAAGACCTAGGGTTTAGGTCAGAAGTGTGTGTATGGGTGGTGGGAGGAGGGGTGAGAGGATTCCCCAGAGACAGAGTAGGGAACAGAACAGTCAGATTGACTGAAATACACTGCTGAGGGGAGTATTGAGTGAGGCAGCAGAGGTCTGCTGCGCCATGTGAGTTGGCATCTTGGTCAGGGATGGAGCTCAGGCCACAGTGGCGGCTGGTGATAGTTTGATAGTGCTGACACTTTAACCCCAGTGTCACCAGGGAGGCCCCAATGTAGACATTTGAAAAAAGTAAATTATCCCAGTTCTTAAGTCACTGCACAATAGCAGCAAAATGGGATTACAGTGTGATATTGTTGTCAGTGATGGTAACAGTACTGTTTACAATAAAGTAAGTAACTTGAAACAAAACTTGATATTTATTTATTTATTAAAATATTCAGAGCTTTAAAATGTTATCTAAGAAACGAGTGGATTTATATAACTTTAGGTAAACATACACAAACACAAGTTTATTTACTTACAGTAAATCTTCAGACATCTGATAAATCTAGGAAGCAGCTGATATTGGAGTCACCCAATGGTCTGAACTGCTGCAGTGTTTCCATGTTGGCATCTTTGCAGACTCTAGAAAGGAAGGAGAGGAAAAGACACTTGTCACTTCTGTTCTGAGTATTCTGGCTAATTGGCCTTCTATTGCTACATGAGAAATGAGAGTCAGCAGGCAAGATCTGATGAGCAAGATGATCTCAATCACAAGATCATATGTGAAATATCATCTTTAGTGTTCATAACAGTCTGGTGGAAGAGAGGAAAAACACCCAAACTGATTGGAAGGTATCCGTTTAAAGAATTCTAATCTTATCGTCAACTCTTGTTAGTATATTCAAATTGGGGGAAAAATTGCTCAATGTAAGCAATTCAAAGAATCTTGCAAAGCAAGACTATTCATTTGAGTTGTGTGAATATATGGGACACCTTTTTATGCTTTTCTCTTAAGTCTTTTTAAATAGCTATTATGTAAAAGAATTTAATGTATAATAGTATAATAGTAAATGGCAGCTTAATTTAGTATTGTATATTTTCTGTATATTATAGGCAAATATAATGTGATAAAATGATATTATAAATAATTAATAAAAATCTAACAGTTGAATAGCAGCTTACAAGGTAACTTCAAACCATGTTTTCATTTGCTGAAAAAAACTAAGCACAATGATCAACAGAATAAGTCCTGGAGTGTGATTGCCTGGGATGCACTTGGTAAACACTTAGCTCTTTTTTTTTTTTTTTGGTCTTGTTATAAAAAGTCAGTGATAATAGGACCTAGCTCATGAGTCCATTTGCAAAATAAATAAAAAAATAAATTGATACATACAATGTTCTTAGAATAATGACTAGAATATAGCAAACATACAAGAGCTGTTTTTACAGCTGTTTTGTTATCTTTCCAGTTGCTTATAGGTTTGAACTCTTAAAAAAATGACAGCCAAATTTAGAATTGTATATTGACAGTGACAACCCAGCTTAAAGTAAATTAATATGCCAAATATCACTTCTTACCCAGGAAGAAGTTGAACAATAACTAAAACTCCAGAGTTGTTAGTCTTTCAGTGCAGCCTTCCAAGTCTTCTTCTATTTAGTAAAATTTCCATGTGTGCTTTTAGGTAATGATCACCTGGGAACTATATTTTAATAAAAAAGGCTCATAAATTAATGAAACTGTTGTCCCTTTTCCTAATGCCTTTTAGGAGTTTATTCACAAAATTAAATTTATAAATTATGCACTGAGAATGCATTATATGTCTCAGTGTAAAAACCATCACTATGTTTTTCAATTATATTCATTCTCTGATCTCAAATAACTGGGTGGTGGAGTGTAGAAAGAAGTAGTGTTGTGTTTTAGTAAAAATAGAATTCTTTTTTTCAATTATGCAGGTATGGATACAAACTATACTCTGTCATTGACCAGTTGAATGATAATAGAAATATCTTTCAAATTTTGGTTCTCCTCTGTAGAAATGAATGAAAATAGCTTTCTTTTATGTAATTATATATGGTAAAATGTACTTTGTTTACCTAAGCAATTTAGCAATAATTCAATGTGTGTATTTTCTGTAGGAACACAGATTTTCATGAATTTAGAAAATGGACAAGAATCAAGATATCATAGTTGTCCATTAAAGGGACTAATCCACTACTATTATTAATATCATCCTATCCTAGGGGATTTTCAAGGGCTCTAACATAGATTGCCCTTTGAAGATTAATCTAAGGTAAAAATAATTATTAGTTCTTAAACAGAGAGTAAATTTCAACAACAAAAAAAGAGTAACTGACAATTAGCTGTTGCAGTATTTCCCAATTACAAACTAAAACAGCCACATAGAACCACAATTATGAAAAGGGGTAAGGGGAAAACCTAAAAATCAAGACTAAAAAACTAAAAGAAAGTTTAATCTGTAATTTTAGAGTCTCTAATCAGTGAATTACATATGGGCAAGCCTAAATAAGTGAGATTATTGGGGTTAGAGGAAAAATATTCTGCACTCACCCCATTTCTGAGTTTAGTGTAGAGGAAGGGATCTATGTTTAGCTTCATCTCAATAATCAGAGAGGTAAGCTTCTCTTTCAGATACCACATTCCGACAGATCTCTTATTTATCTGGGGTAACATAGAGCCAAAATGAAATAGCTAATGGTGCACTGCAAACTAAAAGTTTGGACAAATTGATTAAAAAGTGTTTCTGAAGTAAGATGTTAGATAAGATGTTATATTTAATCATTAAAACATAATACCATACTTACATGATAAATTAATGTGAAAATTAAATGAGGAGGAAAATTACATGGGGTAATACATTGAAATTTATCAAACATATAGTAAGTAGCCCACTAATATTAACTAAAATCATTAATAGTTCATACAAATAAATCACTATTGAATAGAATTATAGATAAAATTGTAAAATTTCAGGTTAGATGTTTTTCTCACCTACTCTTCTGGAGAAGGCTATTGAACTAACAACCCATTAAATTCTCACCTCAGTAGAGTAAAATTTTATTAGAAATGTCAGTTGGGGGGCCTCCCTGGTGGCACAATGGCTTAAACAATGCACTATGAAGGATCCACAGACACATGCAGCAAAAGTTCAATCCCCAGCCAGAGAAGTGACTCACATGGCACACCAGACCTCTCCTGCCTTGCCCACTGCTCCCCTTAGCAGTGTATTCAGTCATTCTGCCTGTTCTGCTCCCCACTCTGTCTCTGGTGAATCCTCTCACCCCCCCACCCCCACCTCTGGCTTGTACTCCAGTTCTTGTATGCATAAATACATCCTAAAAAAAAGAAGTCAGTTAGATGCTAATATTCTTTTTAACATTTCATTATTAGAGTTAACACATTAAAGTGAGCTTACACATATACCTACCTCTGTGTGTTTGTACTTGACATTGTCTCCTAATAAAAAGTTTTATTGGCCATACCTCTTCCAGCTATAAAAGGTCAGCTCCCACTCCTGTATTCTAGCTTCATCTTCCTTTTCCCAGTCAAAAATCCAACAAAATACTTTGCACTGTCCATCAATTTCCACTTAGTCAATTTTTCAGATTCTGTGAAATTATTTCTGCTCATCTATTACTAGCTTCTAGATTATTGAATTCCCTTAATTCTCCCTCTGCTCTGACTCTACCTACTTTGCTGTTACCTCCTCTTTACTGTGGCCTCTGAGGCTCTAGATCTCTAAATCCATGATTATCTTCCACCATCTGCTGCTCATTCTGATTGACCATATCAGTCTCCTTCTTGTTCCTAAAACACAACAGAGATAATTTTGCCTCATAAACTTTACTCATAGTCCCTTCCCTGGAATGTTTTCCACAGAGATATCTATATGATTCTGCCTTTGCTATTTCATATAAGTATCAAATATCATCCTTTTGCCACAATATTTTCTTTGCTATAATTTACTCCTTATTCCTTATTATTATCTAGCACTTTTTTTATTTATGGTTTATATTTACCACCGCTGCTTTAATGTAACTTTGTAAATACAGACATGTTTACTATTACAACTATATCACATAACAAAATGTCAGGCTGTTATATTAATTAGCAAGTTAACAGAGTGAGATAAAATACTCAGAAAAAATTAAAATAATACAGAATTAATATGGACACTTAAAAAAATGTAGCAAACAATGCTATAAGGGGGAAAATAAACTTATCATTGAGGTAGAAAGAACTATAAAATGGGCTTCCAAAACACAAAACTAGCATGGCTTTTCATTGAGGCTCCACACTATGATGGGCACTCAGCTGAAAATTTTATGTTTTAACATAATTAGTCCTCTCAACTATCCTTTGAGGAAGTTGTTACTATCACCTCCATGCCCCACTTTTCAAGTGAATTCACCAGGGTCCTGCTTGTTTAATGAACTTGAATAAATAACACTACTAGCAAGTGATAGAGCTGGGAAAGAAATAGCTGGTAGTCTGGCATCAGAACCTGAGCTCTATAAAGGCATCTAACTTATAGGTGAGAAAGGAGGATTAAATGAACTAGTAATGTAATATTGCAAGGCAATTTCCTGTTTAATTAGTGCTTAATACAAATCATCTATCTAGGTTCATAGTTTATTTCTATGTTAGTGCTTATTTATTATTTTTTCTTCATTTTAATACAACAGAGATTTTTCTTTTAATATATAGACACGTCTGTGTATCTGTTTTCTTCTAATAAATTAGGAAATTTAAAATCCATCAACTATGGTCATTTTTCAGTGTACAAATGTATAAAGTATATATTTTCTCTCCTAATCAATTTTAGGATGAAACATTGCATATTTAGCTCCCTTGTGTAATCACAAATAATATACCGCCCCCGCCATACTTCTTGCTTCATAGATTCACTGGAATGACCCAGAATTATTTTTCATATCAAGCAGTTTAAAAAAAAAATGAAACCAGATACAATGATTTTATATTTGAATTCCTGGAAGTATGAGAATAACAGCCTATACACATCAAAACCACTTTTGCTATATTTGGAATTCAGAGGTGATAGAGTTTAGAATCACAAATTGTATGATGATAGAACTGGAGGGGGATGTACATTAAGTGAAATAACAAAAGGAGAAAGGCAAATACAAAACGATTTCACTCATATATACACTATTTAAAAACAAAGCAAAGGAATAGACAAAAACAAACCAAAACAAAACTAATGAAATCTGAGTTGCAGAAATGAGGCTATAAAAAGGGGTGAGGAAATAAAGCAAAAAAGGAGAAAAAATCTATGGTCATAAAGTGGAGGGTTACTAGTGCTTTGGTAGTGGTCATGGTATGATAAGTATTTCTAGAAATGTAGAAACCTCCTACGCCTAAAACATGTACAAAGTTGAAAATCAACATTACTGCCATAATTTAAATAAAGATTTTTAAAATGCACATTTTTTTAGTTTATTATAATGAAAAGCTATGCAAAAGACTGAAAAAATCCAATTTTTAAATTCAATAGTATAAATTATTATGAAATTCAGGCTTCTTAATACTTAATTTTGTGTGAATTCAAAACTAATCAGGAAATGTCATAGAAATGATTAAGAACTAAAAGTTCACACATTGTGTCTATACAAATAAATCAGTGTAAACAGCTGGAGAAGATTGTTAATGCAGACCAAAATCACTAAAACTGTCGTTATCTGTTGATTCATTGATTTCATAGCTGTGATTTATCATTTAGCATAATATATAATGAAATGGATATTTTTATACTACTGAAAACCTAATAGTTAAAAAAAATTAACACGACTATCTCATGGAATAATATTTAACTAATAAAAATAAATGATAAACACAGGAAACATATACATGAAAATTTTTTTATTTCAAATACACTAAATTTATTCAAATTAAATGAAAACCAAGGCTTTTTTGATGAACACCAATTTTTAAAGTCAGAGACTTGGATGATAATTATAATTTTGAATGAACCTCAGAAGTCAATTCATTTCTATGATTTTAATTGGTTGTAGACTTGAGATTTTTTTAATGACAAGGAAAAACTAGTTTTAAACAAACTTCTGTAACCTTGGTATATGATTGCATTTTCTTGAAATTTTACTTACTCATCTACTTTTATTTTAACTATCTATTTACAGCACAGTATAGGTTCATGTCTCGGGTAGTAACCCCACCAGCTGTCTATATCACACCACATCCACCACTAGATGTCCAGTCACCCACCAATGGACCCTGTCTACCTCATCCAGCCACACCTCTTTCCCCTATGAGAAGTATCATTCTATTGTGTGTGTGTGTGTGTGTTTTCTTTTCTTATTTTCCCACAAATTACAGAAATCATCTAGTATTTTCCTTTCTCTTTTTGACTTATTTCACTTGCATAATCCATTCAAAGGCTATCCAGGTAGTCACAAAATGTAAGATTTCATCTTGTTTTACAAGTGAGTAGCATTCCATTGTGTGTACATATCACATTTTATCTAATCATTCAACCAGCACTGGATATGTTTCCGTATCTTAGCTATTGTGAATAGTGTTGCAATGAACAGAGGGGTGCTTATGTTTTCAAATTAGTGTTTTCATATTTGTCAGAAAAATGCCAGAATTGGGAATACTGGGTCATGCTGTAGAATGATTTTTAAATTTGGACCTCACTGGTGGCGCAGCAGGTTGAGCACCAGACTTTGAAGCATCCATGGCACAGCAGCGTGAGTTCGACCCCCGGCCAGGTTGGGGACTATCTCCTGCCTCGCCCACTACTCCCCTCAGCAGTGTATTTCAGTCTATCTGCCTGTTCTGCTCCTCACTCTGTCTCTGGTGAATCCTCTCACCTACCACGACTATAGCCTATACCCCAGCTCTTATATGCATAAATAAATATTTTTTTTTTAAAAAAAGAATTATTTCAAAATTTTTAAGGAACCTCCTTACTATTGCCCATAATGAGGGCACAACTTACAGTCCCACCAACAGTGAAAGAAGGTTTATTTGGGTTTTTTTCCCTACAAGTTCAACACTTACTGATTCTTTTTGATAATAGTCATTCTAATGGATGTGAAGTGAAATCTCATTGTGGTTTTAATTTGTATTTCTCTAATAAGTGATGTATGGCATCTTTTCATCCATCTGTTGTCCATCTGCTTGTCTTTTTTTAGTAAAATGCCTATTTAGATCCTATACCCATGTTTTAGTCAAGTTTTATTTTTGTTGTTGTTGAAATATGTGAATTATTTTATGTTTTGAATATTAACCCTATGTGTGATATATGCTTTTCAAATATATTTGGGCATTAATTAGGCTTTGCTTTCATTTTAAGGTTGTTTTCTTTTTCTATGCAGAAACTTTCTATTTTGTTTTTTTTATTTTATTGCTGTTGGATATCAATTCATAAAAACATCACTAAAATGAATTGTTTATGTTTTCTTTTATGTTTATATATTTTTTAATTCCAGCCTTTAATATTTTGATACAAAGAGGAAACCAATAGGTATATGCAGTATAATTATTTATGTAAAAAATACATCCCTTAAAATATAACATGATCCATTTTTAATCAATTACTTGGTTTATAAAACATTCTAAAATGACACGTGCAAAATGTTTATGTGATTTTTCATTAGGGACAACAATAAACAATTTCTTATACAATTTTATAAAGTTTTAAAGAGATGCCATTTAATGGAAGTTAAATTACTTGTTAAATAATATATATTAATGAAAACTATTACTGGACATATAATAACATCTTATCTCAAATTTAGAATAGCAAAGAAATGTGTGTGTATGTGTGTGTGTGTGTGTGTGTGTGTGTGGTGTTTGTTCATTTCCCAGTCTCTTTTAATACAATTGTGGCTCTGTTTTTCCAGAATTCCTCAATACAACTCGCCCTCTGTACACTTCAGTAAATCCAGGAATTTCTCTTTGTTTACTTATTCTTATAGTAGGAGAAATCTCTTTTCTCATGAGGATGATTTACTGAGTTCTATCAGAGAATATTTATCCTGGAGCAGATCTTTAGTCACAAAGGGGGAAATGGATAAGTTTGTATTTTCTCTGAATAGTGCTTTCAGAAATTATGGTTCTGATTGACATTGACAAGTTAGGAGGAACTTAATGAAGAGATAATCTAACAGCAGATTTATCAATACTTCTAAGTATGTTACTGCAATTATGTATCTTTGCTTGATTTGGCATGTATTGCAATCATATATGCAAAGGCAAAAGAAAAATTTGGTTAGTGATTGGAACTGTTGCATCGATAGCTTATAAAGGTCTACGTATATAGTTTGTCTTTGGGCACCCTTACCTTTAATCCATGCTAAGATGTCAGGATACTATAAATACAACTCCAACATAAGAAGGTTGGGAGTTACTAGTATATTTTATATATATTTCATTCTGCACTTGGAATTTGGAATGCTTGTATTGGTATTTTTCTAGAGAGACTAATTACATTTGATATGGTCCTGTTATTCACAGGTCTTAAAACAGATGTTGTAAGTACTTCCCTTCTAAGGGCAAGCAGTCTATAACATGTCATTCATTTTTTTTTGTTGTTGTTGTTTTGTTTTGTTTAAGATTTATTTATTTATGCATACAAGAACAGGTGTATAAGCAGGTGAGAGGATTCACCAGAGACAGAGGAGGGAGGAGAACACACAGATTGACTGAAATACACTGCCTGCTGAAGGGAACAACAGGTGAGACAGGAGAGGTCTGCAGCGCCATGTGGGTTAACTCCCTACTCATATGGGTCACTTCCCTGGCTGTTGATCGAACTTGTGCTGCATTGGCTGCGGACAGCTTCATAGTGCTGTGACTTAATCCCTTGTGCCACCAGGAAGGTGCCTGTTGTCCATCTTTTTACTGTAGTGTTTGTGAAGTGGCATCTCATTGTGATTTTAATTTGCATTTCCCAATACGTCATTCTGAAATTCATTATAATTTTGGTCTATGATGGCAACTTTCCCTGCCTTTTAGAAATGGTTCAAATATTGTTTTCCCTACTCTCATTGTTTTGGCTAATTCTAAAAATCTTTTAGTTAAATAATATTTAAATATTTGGATTTAAATAACATGAAAACAATTGGTTTATATTTTTTCTAATTTTAACAATAAATATATTTTTATCATGAAAATAACACCTTCTAAAATAAAGTCATTACTTTGTTGTTATCTTAGCCTAACACTGTTCCCTAACACTAAAGTTAATTTGTAGATTGACTGAAAATCATGGAACTATAAAAATAAAACATTTTGTGGTTTGCAGTATTTGTTCTTTGAGGAAAATGTTATTATCTTTTTGAGATGAACAAAAGAGCTGTCATTGTCAGGAAGCATAATCACATTTTTAAGTTAAATCAATTCTTTTTACAACTTTTGACCTTTCTAATAGTGTAGGCAAGATATGTAATTGATGTTTATTCTTTAATAGCTCTAAACAAATGAGTAAAAGTGACCTTTGCATAACTGTTCTACTTAGTGGTTGTGCCAAGGCGCCAATTGGCATAATAGAATTTATTAAGTGGGACCCAGGTGTGTTAGTGTGTATGAATGTGTGTGCACTTTAAATATCCATGATGAAATTGAAACGGTAACTCAACATAGGCTTTCTGCCAATTGGCTCTAGACAAGTAACATTCAGCTTTTTTATGATTCACCTTTAGGTGATGGATGGTTACACTGTAAGTTTGTTTTGTTGTTGTTTTATTCAGCCCTGCATCCACCTGGCATATAGTGACTAAATATTAATTAATAAGGTCAGTTATATCATAATTTTTGTTGTTAAATACATTTTTGGCATTTACTATCCCATTAACTTCTTTTAGCATAAAAGATAAAAAGCAGCATCACATTTCATATAGGTTAAAAAAAACACACAAGGACTAACTCAATACAAATATATAATTCAAGCCCATTTATGATTATGTATTTTATGATATTTTCATCACAGTATATATCTTTACAAACATACATAGGTATACTACAGAATAAAAAGCAACTATTCTTCAAAGAACAGTTTGAGAAACATTTGTGAGAAAACTTTCAGAAATGCTTATATATTTTGATTGAATTACAAAATTATATTTTGCTTTATTAGGCATACCAGCTTGGGTGAAAATCTAGCAGAAATATAATTAGTGCACTATTTAGAATATTACTACAGCAAACAAGATTATATACTCCTCATTTATTCAATTCCACAAGTCTACAAGAAGGAAGCTTTTTTAAAAAGGAGGTAGATTCCTTTTTTCCACTTCCAGTTTCTGAGAAAAAATAACTTAAGCTGATGTTATTTTCCATTAATAAAGAAAATAAAAGTGTGACTTTTTTAAGATAGAGAAACAAATTATAAAATGAATCTTTTTTTAAGTCAATATTTGTTTCTTTAAAAAAGCAGTTTATACTTATCAGATAAAACATAATAATAATAGATTGTTTAGAAAAGTTAAAAATCACTTGTACAGAGTTATTTCTGGTTATAATACTAAAGATTAATGAAACTCAAACATGATTTTTTGAAAAATCAAACAAGCCATTAAGCTAGTTGCCAAGGTTAAAAAAAAAAAAAGAGAAAACTCAAATAAATAGAATCAAAAATAAGGGTAAAGTTACAACAGACATCTCAGAAATTCAGAAGATCCTAGCGATTACTAAGAACCTTTATATCCCAGTTAAGTTGAATAACATAGCAGAGATAGGAAAATTCTTAGAAATATACAACCATGTGACACCAAATGAAAAAGAAATAGAAAACCTGAACAGGCTAATTACAAGCAACAGAATTGGAAAAAATGATCAAAATCTCCCCAAAAACACAAGTCCAGGATCAGACCCATAATGAATTCTACCGAACCTTCAAAGACAAACTAATACCTATCCTTCTCAAACTTTTACAAAAAGACAAATAGGAGATAACTTCCAAATATATTTTATAAGGCGTAAATATATTAATGTAATATCAAAACCAGAAAAAGACACTACAAAAAAAAAATCCAACAAGAAAACTACAGACCAATATCCCCAATGAACTCATCTTGCCACCTCTTACTTCTGATATGCTGTCCACAGCTTCCTGTCACAGAAAATGGTGGATCAGTTTCCTTTTTTTATTCTCCCACCTTTTTTTCCATCAAAGTTCTCTACTTCAGGACCCACTTTGTATGCTCTCTAGTTTTGACAGTTACAATACTAATGTTTTTATGAGTGAGTACTTTCTAGAAAGAACCAAGACCTCAGACTTTGCTTTGACCTCAGGCTTTAAGCACTTCATATTTTCATTTTTATTTTATGTCAACTTATTGCACATATTCTGTGTTTTTAATATCATTAAAATTGCATTTGTTTCAGATATTTATAAATTATCCCTGAGTGGTTGGGAGGTCCATGTTGTTGCTGTTTTGTTACATATGGCTAATATTTACCTTGATTAATAGTTAATAATATCAACCATATTTATATATTAGGAAATTAGACTATATTTTACATTATACTATATTTAAAGTAAGAGAAAAATCAAGTAATAGAGCTACACTGATCTATCTTTGCCACAAACAAATGAAAGAAATTAGCATTAATATTTGTAAGCAAGATGCATAATTTGGCAGTTTTCAGGATTTTATGAAGGCATGTTAGACACATAAACACATTAACATGTTTTGTTTTCCTTTAAAATCAATCTGTTACTATCAATTTGAAAATCAACTGTTGAGTGAAAGATCTTAATGAGATGAAGTTTCTTTAGCATCTCATTCTGGAGGTTGTGTGAACGTTGCTCTAGATCAGAGGTTGACAAACATTTTCTGGATAGTAAATATTTCATATTTTATGGGCAACACAGTTTCTTTTGCAACTGTTCATCTCTGCTATAAGAACCAAAAGTAGCTATGGAGAATATGTAAACAATTGAGAGTGGCTGTATTCCAACAAAACTTTTATCTAAAAGAACAGAAGGAAACCTGGATTTTACCTACCAGCTAGTTTGCTGACTTCTGTCAGGTTAAGCTTTGGGGAAAAGAAACATAGTAGACTTTTAAGATGTGCAATTAATATTAAGTTGTTAATAATATGAAAATATTAAAATGATGATATTAATAGTATAAAGCCAAGATATGCTCAAGTGGAAATATTTATTTATTCATAATAGCTATAAATGTTGTATCAGTAAAACAATACTCAAGGACTATCCCCAAAAGCAATTTTTATGTCTTACTATCACTATGTCTTTACATTTATTCCCTGTAGGTGATAACTTTGTTATTTGGGGGTGAAAATTTGGTTTGTGTACCCCTGTCAGAAAGATTGCCATCTCAATGAATAAATAATATATCTAATTCAGTCCAGCATAATCATAATCTTTAGACTTCACTCATACTATAGCTGCAACCCTTCCTGAGCCTGTACTGGGAGCAGGCTGGTATTCTGCATTGCTAGAGGGAGGCCTGATTACCTTAGCCATTTCCCACCCAGTGTAATCTCATGATTTATAAAACATCTAATTATCTTAACAGAGAAAGAGATGGAGACAAGAAGGCAGGAAGTTCTCATAAGACTAGCATTTTGGGTCACACTGGTGGCGCAGGAGGTTGAGCACCGCACTGTGGAGTTTCTGCAGCCACTGCAGTGCAAGTTCAATCCCAGGCTAGGGAGGGGATCCACCTGATGCAGCAGACCTCTCCTGCCTCGCCCTCTGCTCCCTTCAGTAGTGTATTTCAGTCGATCTGCCTGTTCAACTCCTGGTTCTGTCTCTGTAATCCAGCTATTGTTTGCATAAATAAATAAAATCTTAAGAAAAAGACTAGCCTCTTCATGAGGTAGAAAATATTGTTTGAATATAAGAGGTATTTCATATTCCTTTTTTCATTACAGGACCTTTGTGGGAAATTAATAGAAATCTGACTCTATTGCTGCAGTTTTCCCATTTGAAGTACTGGGAAAGTAGGGAGGACTTCTGTATGAGCACTTAGAGGTTATCCTGCTTTTCAGACCCCTAGGCATCAGAAGTGCCTCCATTATCATTTGTGGAGGTATTTGGTCCGTTTCAATGACAGTCACTCCTGGAATGCTCACCACTGTGGTTCACATTTGATTCTCTTACAAATCACTTCCAATAAAACCACTTCTCTTTTGCCCCATTGTAAATTCACCAACCTGGTCAACTCTCACCTTTTAGATTCTTTACACAGAAGTGAAACACACAGTCCATTAATTAACCTTCCACCCCCAACTATAGTGCTCATTTATGAAAGTCTCTAAGTGAGAGCAGTTCTCTTTATAACATCATTTCTATTTCAGTTAGGGTAAAGAGGGAACAAATACAATTCTGAAAATATAAAAAAAAAAACTGTTGGAGACAACAGTTCGAACTCATTATATTCTTGTTATGAGTAACAATTTAAGAGTTTTAGAATCAGTTTAGTTACCTTCTTTATAAGTCCCGTTTCATGGCCTCTCTATTTATATTGGAGTCTAACATCCATTTTCTAAGATGTTGATTAGATTTGTTTTGCTTATCTAGGGCAGAGAGCTGAGCCTCAGAAAGGACAGTGCAGTTTTAAGGCTTCCTGAAACTGGTGTATGTGGCAGTATTTTTCACCAAAAATGTGATTGCAAGAATTAATATTAACATCCAGTTGTATGTATGATATTTAATATAATTAGCAATTGTATGAATGTCTTATTTACACACTTTTATGCATTGAAATCTACCATATTTTATTACTCATCATGCATATTTGATAACATTCCATATAGTTGACTATTCTTGTATGAACTACATTTCTGTACTATCACCTTATTTTTCTAATCTGCTACTGCTTCTTGTTAGCCACAGCTGTCAGTTCTTCCTTCATTTTAGCTGTAACTATTAGTGATTTTGTATTCAAATCTAGACATTCTACTTTCTGATGGTATGTTTTCTTTTCAAAATCTTGTCCAATTTGATAAATTTCCACTTATCCACTGATATGGTTATTATTTATAATTTAGGTCAAATATTGCCTTTATAAACTTAACTGCCTACTGAATGAATATTGCTTTGGATATCTTAAAGGCATTTCAAATTTCATATGTCAGTAACTGAAGCCATGGCCAACACCCTATTAACCCAATCTCCATTTCTTCTTACTTTACCTTTCAACTTTAGGCATTCACTGCATCTTACATAAGTAACATAAAAAGCAAATCTGATCATAAACATTTTCTTCTTAAAATTTTGCAATACTTTTCCATTCCTCTTTGAAGAAGCTCAACTACATGTTCCCTCTACTTTTTATTAACTTCTCTAAAATTGCTACCCAATATTGCTTTCATTCCAACTTGATATTTTTATCTTTTTATAAATATTCTATAATGTAGTCATTATAGGGAACTCACAAATGATTTTGCCTCTGTTTTGAATCACTGTCCGTAATCTTCCCATTTCTAATTATAGGAGAATTACATACTAAAACCAAATATCAGTTCAACCATTACATCCTCTGCAAGTAATATCTTAGGCTTCTAAACCAGATCAGGTCTTTGTGTATTTTCATTATATAGCTTCTGATTAACTTTTTCATAACATCTACCAAAATTCTTGTCATCCCAGTAGGACCTACTAGAACATGACTCTCAGTTGTTTATCACCATTGCAACCCTAATACTTGACTCATTATTGCTTGGTAAATAGTAGTAAGCTATTTCTGAATGAGTTAATAAAAATATGTTCTTGCATTGTGCAAGAAATTTGTGGAAAAAAAGAATAAAATGTGATATATACATTTCTATGTAAAAGTAATAAACATTGATAGGGAAAAATAAAGGTAATTAATCTTTTCTGGTAAAGGGTAAACAAAATCCAATTTTAAAAGGAAACCTATGAAATGACCAAAAATATTTGCACACCATATGTCTCAAAAGGAGTTAAAGTCTAAAATATAGAAAGAACTCATGCTACTCCAAAGCAAAACAAAAAACTAATTAAAAAATGGGCAATGGAACTGAATAGATATTTTTCCAGAGGAGACATCCAAATGGCACAATTACATGAAAAGAAATTCAACAACACTTACCATCAGGGAAATGCAAATCAAAACTGCAATGTGATATCACCTCACAGCTGTTAAAATGACTATCATCAAGAAGGCATAAGAGATAAATGCTAGCAAGAATGTAGAATAAGGAACACTTGTGCAATGTTGGTGGAACCGTAATTGGTAGAGCCATTCTGAATGATAGTAGCTTCTCAAAAATTGTAAAAACTACCATGTGACCCATTAATACCACTTCTAGGTAAATATTCAAAAGAAATGAAGGCAGAAAATCAAAAAGATATCTATACTCCCATGTTTGTTATTTTTATTTTTTAATTTCTTTCCTACAGGTATGGCTATTATTTTTTACTCTTATCCACAATATTTATTATTATTTTTCTCGCATCCATCCCTTGTGTCCCTTGTCCCTTTCCCTTTTCCTCTTACTCTCAGAGTCCTCAAGATGTTTATTAATGTCCACTAGTTTTTGAAAGTGCTTTAGTTATCAAATTCTCTGCTAAGTAAATGTTCACCTTTTTTATTATTATTTTGACTTACTTTGCTACTGCAGCATCTTTAAAAATAGCTAAGATGTGAAAACAACCTAAGTGTTTATCAATAAATGAGTGAATAAAGAAGATATCTGGATATGCATATAAATATATGCACACAAACAGGAATATTATTCATCCAATAGAAGGATGGTCTGCCACTTTGACAATATTGCAACATTGATGGGCCTGGAAGGAGTTATGTTCAGTGAAAAACACCAAGTAGAGTACACACATATTTCATGGTATCACTTAAATGGAATTTTTAAACTGTCAAGCACATAGAATCAGATAGTTATGATAGTAACTCGGAGGTAGGGAAATTCTAGAGATGGTATTAAAGGGTACAAACCTGCAATAGATGAGTCAGTTGTGGACAACTAATATAGAGTACAGTGATTATAGTCACCAATATTGTATTACATACCGGAAAATGGATTATAGACTATCTAAAATGTTCTGACCACACATAGGAAATGATAACTATGACATGATAAAGTGTTAACTAAGGCTACAGTGGAATTATATTGCAATATATAAATGTATTAAAGAAATATGCTGTGCACCTTAAACCTACATAATGGTATATCAGTTTTATTCCAATTTTAAAAGGAGACATCAAGTTAATTATTAATTATTTAGCTATTTGCTACAATTCAAAAGTGAAATTATGTTGGCCTGGGTTTTCTTTGTGGGAAGTGATTCTAAATAAAAATCATTTTATTATCATTATTTCTAAACTTCATATAATTTATATTGCTTTAGTAATAGTATAAAATAGTCTAAAATAATAAGATTATGTTAAGAAACATATGTCTAACAAATATAAGGTGTATAGTATTTATAAATTGAATTACGTACTCCAGAAAGAATTTCCATTCATAAATGAGAAAAGGATACATGCCCAAAAAGAAAAGAATGAGCAAAATTAAGAGGAGAAATATCTAATAATAATATAATTTCTGGGTGAAATATTATATGCTACTATAATTCTCGAGGTTTATTTGCAATTGTGTATTTAAAAAAGCACATCAGAAAGTAAAACAAAAAAAAAATACATCATGTTTAGTCAAGACATCTTCCTTCTAGCATTTTTTTTAATGATTTCTTAGATTTGTTTTGGCTTGGGAGCACTTTACCCCTTTCTAGTGTTCTTGTACACTTCATTGAGATGTCAGTTGTACACTGACAGATTTCCTTACTTGGACAACTTATTCTACATCTCATCTTTCTTATTTTGTATGGGGAATATATCTGTTAGGACATATTAGTTGTAACACACATATCAGAAGCTGATAATAAATATATGTGAGATTTTATTTTCACTTATGTAGACTTTTAATAGATGTTTCTTATCAATGTTTCTCAAAGCAGTGCTGATAGACATATCCAGGCCTCCTCCATCTTGGAGCTTTGCCACCTTCAACAGGAGACTTCCAAGTTCTCAGTGTTCATTACCATCAAGTAAATGAGACTGGAAAGAGTCTGAGGTAAAACATGGAAAATTTCATGGACAGACTTAGAAGTGATGTATATAACTTCTGATCATCTTCAGTTGCCTAAAACTTGGTCATATATTTCATTCCCCACAACTCTATGGTAGGCAGTTAAATGTAGTGTAGCTTCTAATAAAAAAGAAAAATCGGTCTTGCTGAATACCCTGTCTATCTCTGCCAAAGTGTAAAAGAGAAATTGTGCTCCCAAGGAAATGCATTCAACATCATGTATTAGGTTTTTCTTTTGAGTGTTATGACTTTAAATTTTTGCTTTGTAGTACCCATCCCATATTATAATTCATTTCAAAATCTAGAAGTTCAAATTACTCATGCTTGATTTAAAGTTTTCAGTTTGCTTTGCTGTTCTATAACAGACGTGAGCTTTTTGAAGGAAACCTTATATTACATATTTCCTCCTAGTTTTTTTCATTTGCATCAAAATCTTTTGCCTAATTCCTGATTTGTATTTAACTTTTTTCTATTACCCAAAGTATAATTTTCTATAGGCACTATGAAAGAATAATATATTGTTTGCCCTTCGATATATGTCTTATCCAGATAATAAACTTACTCATATAGGTACGTGTGTTATGAAAGAACATGCATGGCTTTATGGATGATGAATAAAACTAGCTATGAATGAAATGAGCAACTGGGAAATTAGCTCTTATTTGTCCTTCTTACTGATAATATATTTCTGAATTCTTGAATGTTACTTATTTTTTCTTTTTTTTAAAGATTTATTTATTTATGCATACAAGCAATGGGGTACAGGCCAGAGGTGCGGGAAGATGAGAGAATCCACCAGACAGAGCAGGGGGCAGAACAGGCAGGTGGACTGAAACACACTACTGAGGGGAGCAGCGGGCCAGGCAGGAGAGGTCTGCCTGCGCCTGTGAGTCATCTCCCGGGCCGGCAGCAGGGATCGAACTCGTGCTGCAGTGGCTGAGCAACATAGTGTGTTGCTTAACCCACTGCGCCACCAGGGAGGGCCCGCCTAATTAAATTTTTTAGTGTTCAAAATCCTTCGTTTCTTACCTATTTAACAGAAGTGAGTCTTGTTCAAAATGAATTTTCCATATATGTGTAATTTTGTTAAGTTGCATTAATTTATTTATCAAATTTGGCACCAGGGCCATGCTGTCTTGTTTATTGTAGTGTAGTAGTAATATAGAGAGAGCCAGTATGCTATCCTTACTCCACAATTTTGAAGATTTTGTGGTTATTTTGTGTTCTTTTTATTTTTACATTCATTTTAGAAATGTTCAGTTTTCATTAAAAAAATTAAAACAGTCCTGCCAGAAATTTTATCAGGATTGACCTGATCCTACTTGTGATAAATGTGAATGTTTTGATCTGTGAACCCTGTTCCTCTCTTCAGTTAGTTAGATAAACCTTCATTTCTCTCTTAAGTGTTTTATGCTTTTCACTAAACAGATCTTTTTATTTTTGGTCAGATTTAACTGTAAGTATTCATATTTTTAAATCTCTTCTAATATTTTAAAAAATATTAGGATGCTTTATTATAACAAATAGAAAACCAAATGAGAACATGGAGAACTATGGATTTTTTAGTGGGATGGTCACACCACCTAAAAGAGGAATTCTGTTCCTCTAAATTATAATGACATTATATATTAATGTTACTTCAGCAATAAGTAAATAAATAAATCATAAAAATGATGTTACAGGTGCAAATGTATAGAAGATGTTTAAATTATTATTTCTAGATTATCCTCTGAGAAGTTTGTTACAATTTACTTTTCCACTATATGTAGGAAAACATGCAGGTCTTTTTACTCCTTATCTACTTCATTATTATTTGCCTTGAAGAACTCAAACTCTACAGTTAATGAGGTTTAACTTACTACTTTTAAGAAGTTCAGAACTTTTAGACTTTGAGACTCCATAAATAACTATGTTTAGTATTTATAGATTAATAAATGAGCTTGGTAATCTATGCACCGCAACAAAAACCTAAATAGCATTTTAAATTTTAATATTCATTGTAAACTGCAGAAGTGCACACAATTGATTTTTATATATTGTGCTCTTAAAGTACCAATTGTGTAGACCATTTTTAGACACATTGAAATAGAAAGAATCTTACATATTTACTTCTGTGGTTACCACATCCAATACCATTCATTCTGTAGTTTGGTATTTTGAAATGTTGTCATTTGCCTTCTAATTCAGTTGGTGATAGATGTATATTCCTATTCTTGGAATTTGTTCTGTTCTGCTGTTAACTAGCTTGGAAAAAAAAAAAAAAATTTTTTTTTTTAAGGTCTATCAGGCCCAGAACTAGTGTCAGACTAGAAGTATAATCCCCACTGCTAAGTAAGGCATAACCAGTCCTTGTATTCCTATGCAATGCCCTATGAATCATGAAGTTTTACATCTATTCTAATAGGGGAAGAAGCACAAGGCAGACCTGGCTGAGTACTGGCACTGTTTCTTCTAATCTCTTCTGCATGTTCTTTGCACGTGCAGAAGTGTAATTCTCTCATGCAGAGAACCCTTGTGTAAACTTCTCACAAACTTGTTCTCTTGAGCTTGTGCCCTCAGTGGAATACACACACCCTGTGGGCACCACTGGTGCTCTCTCTTTCTGATTCTCTCTTCTAGCCATCCTGTCTCAAGAATGCTAAGCACCTAGATTTCCTGGTCTTTCAGGTCTGTCTTCTATTCAGGGAGCCACCAGTCTGCCCAGGACTCTTACTGCCCAGTCTAGAAATTAACAGTAAGCTCAACTTTTTTTGTTGTTTTTTTCAAATTTTTAGGATCACTGACCTCCATTTCCTAAGGTATCTTGAAAGCCATTATTTCATAAAGTTTGTTTTTGGTATTTCAGGCAGTAGGTAAATCTATCCTTGTTTTTTATGTTGACAAGGTTGTAATTGCCTGAGGATAATTGCCTGAAGGAGGTAGTTAAAATGACAATTTAATGATTTGAAAGAGAAAGACATGTAATTAAAAGTAAGGTTTACTTATTTTTAAATTTCCCCTTACTAATAAATAAATTTTAACCTGTAATTAAAAATATCTTATGAATTTGAATAGTTATTTCCAAATCATTTAAAAAAAAGACTCCTGGTGATTATATCATTTTTTAGGAAATATTTGCATAATTCTAAAGGAGCATGTGACAATCAAAACACTGGCAAGCCAGCTCAGTATTTGCTAAATGCACAAAGATTAACTTTTCAGAACACTGGATTTTCTCCAAATTGATTTCTAAAATCTATACCACATTAATTTTTGAATGATTCACAGGCTTGAAGAATTTTAGGGCTGGCCTTTTTGCTTCAAGGCAAAACAAACACTTCATATTCTACTCTGTATAAAGCCGTTTTGGTGACAGAAGGGAACTTGACACTCTGTGCACGTCTGTGTTTTCAATATTACTTATTTTATTTCATATGACATTTAAAATACAAATATCTTTTTGAATGAAAGTATAATGGTCACATGAAATTATTTTTTAAGTCTTTCAAAATATCACTGAGAGCACATTACATATAAACTAAAATAACTAGAAATTTGTAAATTGAGATTTAAATATGTTTATATATCCTCCACATGCTCTTACCACAGAGTTTTTCTTGATGTGATCATTCATTATTAACAATATTCCAATAAAAGATTTCACATAGAAAGTAAAAAGTCACCGACCAATAAAGCAACTTTGAAAGCAAAAACCAATGATGGTTACAAATTTGCAAAAAGTTCATAATGGAAAGTGCAAACAAAAAAAATATAATCAAAAGTAAAATATTTTGTTACAGAGTCTAGAATTTCTAATAACACACTGAATGTTACTAGATATGTTATATATATGATGATATATATGTTATATATATATATGGTGAATTGCCATAAACTTCATCATATGTAATATTTTTGTCTTAGAAGTTTCAAAAGGACCTAATTTTGATTCTAACTATATAAAAGTAAAAGCAGATCTCCATTTTTCCTGTATCTTATTTTTGACATCTGTGGAATTGAAGACTATATTACCTTTGACTATAAAGGGAATTGCTGTAGAATGTCAAAAACTTGTGTACTAGAGGGATATTGTTGTGGCTATGTTGTTATTGTTGTCTTTTTTTTTTTATTATTCATACAGGATCTGGGGTCTAAGCCAGATGTGTGAGAACTTTAGGGAGAGGAGCTACAAGAGACAGAGTGGGGAGCAGAACAGGCGGATGTACTGAGACATACTGCTCAGAGGAGCAGCAGATGAGACCGGAGAAGTCTGCTGTACCATGTGGGTCATCTCCCTGGCTGGGGATCAAACTCATGTTGTGGTGGGTCTGGATAGTTTCATAGTGCTGCGGCTTAACCCCTTGCACCACGAGGGAGGCCCTATGTTGTTCTTAAATATTAGATAAATTCATAGGATAACAAAAAATATCCTCAACTAACTTGATATTGGAGAAAAATATTACCTCATAAAATATGATTAAATCAACTTGAATATAATTAAGTGAGGAAACTTATTAATTTGTTTTGTATTTTTAATATGATTGTAAAATGTAGGTCTCAATTTACAAATGTGTCTAATTGGACTTTAGTTAGTTTGAAGATACCAGAACAACCAGAGCAAAAAAGAAAGAACTTATAAATCAATGAGGAAAAAAAATGGATTTCTTACAAAATTGTCTCTATTTCTTTATAAAGAAAACCTGAAACATTTCCTAACAATCCTAGCTTTCTCTAAAATTCACACTTAAACAACCATCTCTAGAGTAACATAATAGCCTTTTCAAAATTAATTTTCAAAGGAGACAATTAAATGGGGTTCCTCTAATGCCCTTGTAGTCTAATAAGCAAACCAAAACCTAAGCACTTAAATCAGAGAAAATGAAACAGGAGCAAACAAGAAACAGAACAGACACACAGATCTGTGGAATAAAATTGAGAGTCCAGATTTAAATCCACATATATATGTATAAGAAGACAAGAGTATATACTGGTGAAAGAAAAGTCTCTTCAATAAATGGTGCTGGAAAACTAGACAACCAGGGCCTCCCTGGTGGCGCAGTGGGTTAAGCAACGCATTATGAAGCAAACGGCAACCACTGCAGCACAAGTTCGATCCCTGCTGCCGGCCAGAGAGGGG
>JAGFMF010011438.1:108579-142497 GCA_019455555.1 Galemys pyrenaicus
GGCCAGAGGGTGCACAAGGGACTGAGGTGATGGTGCACGGGTGGAATGGTGGTGGGTACTCCCTGGGGACTACAAATGATGTCAAATATAACTAATAAATTAAAAAAAATATTCTGATAAATCCCCTTCCAGTTCCTATTTTCTCTTCCCTCTATTCAGTGAGGTGACACTTAACATAAGGTAGAATGAATAATTCCAATGCATGTTTTAAGTTGTAACTAAATAAATTTATAAATCAGCATAGAACTGTATATGATTTAATATTTGTATAATTATCCCATTCTTATAGTGTTTCATATTTTGACAACTAGCTTTTTTAACTTGAACTTATATCTTTGACATTTATCCAGAGATACATAAAGTTAAATCTCATTTTGCTTACTATTTTATTGTTAGAATAAATTATAATATGATTATTCACCTTTGAGGGACATTTAACATTCTCACCGTTTTTAGTCCTTAGAGATATAATAAACTTCCTTGCGTGCCTCCTTTTGAACATATAAGAGATTCTTCTGGGAAGATGCTAAGCTATAACATTGAAGGGTTGAACTTTATGTGCTTTTCTCCCCTTTACTTAGTAATTTGATATTATTTTGTCATATAATTATGAATTTGTTATTTCCAAACTAGATGAATTTCTACCTCCTTATATGTGTTCTGAAGTTTAGCTATTAACTATATTTTTAATTTGTTCAGCAAGAAATACTAATTTACTACTATAGTATTATTAATGATTAGATGTAGGATTGACCATTCGTTTATTTGATTATTGGTTGGTTGGGTTTCTTTTACAGTAAATTGCAAGTTATTATATAGTTCACCTATTTGAAGGTACTTTTTGGACCGTAGATGACTTAAGATATGAACAATGTGGAATTCTGGGCCTAGAATATATGTAAGAAAACTTCCCGTCATTATTTTAAGACTTTTCTAAAAATCTAAAACTTGTCAAAAGTAGAGAAAATTTAATATATGTTAGGTGTACTTCTTCATTTTACCAAAGCTCTTCAGCAAAGTTTCTATATGCTTTACTGTATAAATTAAGCACTTAAGTTATTCTTGCCAAATATATCTGTGGTCTCTTTCTACAAATTTGAAACTCTGCTATGATGTTCCAAAAATCTCAAGATAAAGAAGCAAGACTATAACATAAGAATTTTGGTGTGTATTTAAAGAAAATGATTACCATTTTATTTTTATTACTTTTGCAAAACTTTTAAAACATTATTCCAATTAAGAAAGTGTAGGCTTCAGAAACAATCTATTTCATAAATAGTGAAAAGAAGTAACTGTCAAAAAAAACGAAAACAAGCATTTTACTTCTAATGCGTATGTATTCATCCCTAGCTGAAGTTTCAGTGGGAAAATTAAAACCACCAGGTTGTTGTGAATTCTCTTTCTGTTTTTGTTTTTAATAGCTACACTGCAAGAATTTTTATGAGGCTGAAAAGCACTTTAAACAAAATAACAAAAATCATCATAATAAGAATGTTAATCAAGTTGACTTAGTTTGCCTTTCAAAGAGAATTTTTACATTCTTTGACTTCTCTACCAAAAATGTCAAGATATGAAATTTATTTTTCTATTGATAATAGCTGTAAAATCTATTTCTGTGAAATATTGAGTTCAATCAGTGAAGCATGCACCTCAATCAAATACAGTGAGTTGGAAAAATACAAATTGCATCAGCAAAGTTTGTTTTTTGAGTTGTAAAGCAACCAGAAATTATGAGTAAATCAGGCATCTAGGAAATTATGCAACATTTTAATCAATGATACCCTGACAAGAGAGTAGTCAAATCAGTAAAATCTACAACTCATTCATAGAAAAATCATGATCGTTGCATTATGTTATACTGTCATCATTGGGTAAAAACACATTGAAATTCATCATATTCATTCCAACTTTGCATTTACTTAAAATACAAGCCTAACAATCATACCTATAAATGTTTATATTTCTATCCCCACACCCACAAAACTGATAGTTCCCAAATTTCTTCACTATCTTAAGGGCCCATATAATGCAGCAATATATGCCACTATATATGCCAATAAATACAAAATGTGAATATAGTCTTTAATTCTACAAATATCCTTTAATAAACCAGAAGAAAGGAAGTTCATACTGTACATTGCAGCTATGCCAACCCCATTCAATTTGCAGATTCTATTCTAGAATATGGAATGGATTTTTAGAATAGAATAGAATAGAATAGAATAGAATAGAATAGAATAGAATAGAATAGAATAGGAGATAATGGAATTGTAGATGTTCCTGGATCTACAAATGAGTATCATAACACCACAAATTTAAAGAGAAGAGATTCAGAGGGATTTTATGTTGTTTTGTTTGACTTTTTAAGGTTGGGAAAGAAGAGGTTCTTCATTTTTTTTTTAAATGAAGTACTTATGGGACAACACTAGTTTTCTTCCTTTTCAAAATCAATAATTTCATCTAATTGATGCCTTTATTAACAGAAGCATTATAAATAGGGGAGGAAAGTACTACTATTCTTCCTTCACCTTTTCATTGCTTTTCAGTCTTCCAAACTAACTTTTAAAATCCCATTCTTTTACTTTCAATTCTCTATATTTCAAATTTAGATGATAATCATAGGTTACTCTTCTATACTTATGATTCCTCACACAAGTACATAATTCATAAATATATACACCCACATGCATGAATACTCACTTTTCATGGTGGATCAATTTCTCAAATGTCAACATTGTGCTTGGAGCTATGAATCACAGTGCATGTAAAAGGGTCTTTAATTCTAATATAATGTGCACTGTAGGTTGTGGTTAGGTTGCCAAGCCACCCACAGGCTCTCATTCAAAAAGTGTAAAAGCAAGATAGAAATATAGAATAAGAAGTAAATGTACAATGACATAATAAGGTTTAAGTAGGGGAAATGTGAGAACATGGTAGAGAGGAATAAACAAAAATGTGTAAAATTGTATCTGAAGAACTGGATAAAACATGTAGTTCCAGTTACTGACTTGAATATTTCCTTCAGTCTTGCCTTCCTAAATTTAATGGACATTTACTTTCTAGAAATTAATTGCCAAATTATTTTGAACATTATAAGATGACCTAATATACTACAGCAAACTAGTAGTCTGTAAATATATCAAAATGAAACATCTCTTGTTTGTAAATATTAAATGTAGACTGGAATGGTATAGATAATGCAATGACATTTCTGGCTTAAATGAACACAAATAACTAATCTTTCTAATACTGAATGTTTTAGAGGTCTTGAGAGAGGGATGGCATATAAAACATGGAAGAGTGCCTATTGTTATTTACGATGTGTCAGTTCCTGTAGATTTAAGGTAGATGATCCACTATAGCACAGTCTATCAGAAAATTTCTATCTATAGCAAAGAATTACAGACAGGTACAAGGTATGTTTGGGTATTTAGAAGTATATTATGGAAGGATTTGAGAGTCTTTAAGTGTGAATCATGAACATATAGGGCTCAATAATGAAAAACCTAATTTAGCTCAACCAAAATGAATAATAGCATTTACAAAGATACAAATTATGAAGTTGTTTGGTGTTTGGAAAGAACAGAAATTTAATGAATGTTTTTGGACGTCAGTTATAACTAGAGATACTGAGTAGGAGCTGATTATTAAAAGTTCTGTGTACCAGAGTCAAACATCTAAAACTGGGAAGAAAATCATATTTTCAAGATTCTGAAAAATCATACTTGCAAGATTCTAAAAAAGACTATGAAAAGAACAAAGCTGGCAGCACCACAATTCCTGATTTCAAATTATATCCTTAAGCTATATTAATCAAAACAGTTTGATATTGGCATAAAAGTAGGAATATGAATCAATGAAACAGAATAGAGAAATCAGAAATACACACATATGTGTATGGTCAACTCATTTACAACAAAGGAACCTAAAATATTTAATGATGAAAGGACAATCTCTTCATTGAATGATGTTGAGAAAACTGGGCAGCCACATGCAAAAGAATGAAACTGGGCCATTATCTAACATCATGAAAAAAAAATAATAACTTGCAATGGATTAAAGCCTTGAAAATAAAATCTGAAATGTTAAATCTCCTAGAAAAAAGTTACAGGCAGTACACTCCTTGACACTGATCTAGGTGATTTTATTTTTTAATTTAACACAAAAGCAAAAATCAACAAAAGCAAAATTAAACAAGTGAAATTAAGAAAATTCTGTAACAAAGGGAATTATAAACAAAATAAAAAGGCAACCTATGTCAAATGGGAGAATATATGTGAAAATAATGTATAAAATATGGAATTAATATTTCAAGATATAAAGAACACATACAACTCAATAGCAAAAGAGCCCAAATAATAATCTGATTTTAAAATGGACAGAGATCTGAATAGGTGTTTTTTTTCCAAAGAAAACATACAGATAGTCAACAGGTACATGAAAATTTGCAACATAAGTCAATAAATGCAAGTCAAAATCACCTCACACCTGTTAGAATGCCATTATTTAAAAGAAAAGGCATAAATGTTGCAAATAATATGGAGAAAAGGGAACCATTATGTACTTTTGATAGGAATACAATTTGGTAAATCTACCATGGAAAGAAGTATGGAATTTCCTTTAAAAATTAAAAATAGAGCTTCCATATGAACCAGCAATACCACATCTAGGTATTTGCTCAATGGAAATAAAAATATCTGCACCCCCAAGTCTGTAGCAGCATTATTTATAATAGCCAAGACATAGAAGCAACCTAAGTCTATCAATGAGTTCATGAATAACAAAAATATAAAAATATATATATATCATATATACTGAGAACTGTTAAATACAGGATATATATTGAAAATGATATTTAAGAATCTAAATTACCATAGTCCCCAGTAGAGCAAAAGTCAGTGATACAGATAACAAATGGAATTCAGGCCAAAATGTAGTTAATATTCCTACCCTGGGTCCCACAGACCAACCAGGGAACACTTCCCTAGTCTTGAATAATACACCTGAGATTGTGACATTTGATATCTGACATAATAGGGACATTTGGGTCTTGGCATATAAGAACTACCTTAATAAGAAGGCCTAGTGGAATCCTTTTAACATGACAATGACCTCTCCAAAGCAGGTCAAGGTCCTAAATCAGAATCAGCAGTAAATATGGGAAGAATGATAGAAAACAGTGGCATCCTTAAAGATCCAAAGGATGTATGGGTCATCATGATACTCATCATATTTCCATCTAATTTACTGATAGGCTTCTTGAGGGGGAGGGGTGGGTCAGAGATAGATCCTGGAAGAAACACTGAACTATCAGAGAATCAAACAAAATGTAACCAACTGTGATAGATGTGTTACCTTAACTAGATTAGAAAAGAAGATTTAGGCTGTGCATGATTAAATAAATGATTGTTTAACACCACACAGCAGGAAAGTTGAAGAACTTCCTGCTACCAAAAATGCTCATGTTCTTCCTAAGTTTGAAATACAGCCCATATAACATGTGTTTCTTTTTCTCCCATCAACTTTTACTATTTATCTCATGAAGCTGCGTTGTTGGTGAGTGCACATTTTACTGATATTTGGTAAAAGGCAGTCTAATTACTAAATGTTTTGAAAGGGTATTAAATAACCATAAAGTAGACATCTGTCATATATGGTTTTCCAACCTGTTCCTATTGGAAAACGATTAGAAAAAGGGAGGGAGGAGTCTGTCCTATTTCTATAAAAGTTAATGTGAGATTTTTATGCCATCTCACGTTCTGCGAATGCTGGTCAGAAATGCTCTGCTGTGGGTGCAAAAGATAGGAGTGCCACTGGCGTGGCGCTAAGTGGGTACTGGCAGCTTATAGAATGGACAGAACCTACACTATTCTTTCTTTGAAGGGTTTCAATTTTGCCTTGCTTCCCTTGGTGCCCACATTCACTACATTTCAAGTACTTTTCATTATGTATCGTGTGTGTGTGTGTGTGTATGTTTAAATTAAGGTGAAGTGGATTTTGGCTTTTTGAACATAAGAATGGCAATTATTTGGTCATCTGTTGAAATAAAATTCACATTGAGGGCAAGGCTTTTAGAGATAGAAGCAATTGAAGCCAAAATATTTAAAAAAAATCTCTACATTGGGCTAGAGACTAATTTTGTTACTGTTGATGCAAATATCAATTCTGATTAAATATTTTAGTGGTTGTGTGCAACAAATGAAATGTTAAACACCAGTAATGATATTGCAATTTAAGAGAAAAAAGGTCCAAATAAGATGCTATAAATATGTCTACCCAGCAGTGTTCTTAAAAGGACACAATTATCTGAGAAACCCATTATGTGGGTGAGCTCTGGACCTTTTAACAGTGACTATTCTGTATAGTTAGTAATCAAAATAATCTCCTTGATTTCAAGGAGGATAGAAGAATTCAAGAAAAAAATAGTAATGAGTGCTATTAAATGACAGATATAAAGTTAGGTTGGAAAAGAACATTGGAGTGGTCTGCTTTAGAGATATGTTTGGTATGTAAGGTGGAAATATTAAGGCAGTCTGAGAAGATAACTTTCATAAAACAAATAAAAATCATTACATCCATTAAACAGAATTTCAGTCAACCCGCAGTGGTGTTGACTTTGAGTTACTAGTGGTCTTATGATGTAGATAAAAGTTATAAGGCAAACTTGCTGAAGAGTTCATACCTCTTTTGTCCCCCAGAAGCGTTTCTAAATCACTGTACAACATCCTGGTTCCATCAGGGCACACTTCATCCCAAATGCAGGACTTAGCCAAGACTACTATAATATTATTCTTCCACAAAAGGAAACATTGGGTGACAGATAGCATGAATGTATTCCATTAGTAAATGTTTAGCTGGTTTCTACCACTGTCAATCTGCTAAATTGCTTTGCACTTGTCACATGCTTTGGATGACCCTACATGACAGATCTCTCACTTGCTACACAAGGGAAATTAAGAGTGTGGTCACAGTGTGCTTTTCCTTCATTACAAATGCTTGCATTGATTCGATTTTTACTGGTTTCTATTTTCTGTTTTTGTTCAGAATAAACTTTGCATTAACCCTCACTTCTTGATTTGATGTTTCTCAACTGAACTACTTTTCCTAATTCAAAACTAAAAGATTTCTTTGTAACAGGCTTGTTCTTAATTTCCTACCTTTCTAACTAAGTTGCAGTAGAATTTCTCTTAGATATACTAACTTAGAACAATAACAACCAGTTTCTTAGTGCCAAACAGTACTGTGTTTTATTTTCCACCCTACTTTAGAAAAGTTAAGCTTCTTCGATAGTGTTATCCTGGTCTACACCATCCTCCCCATATATTGATGCTTGACTAACTTATCTATAAAAAGTTGTGTACACTCTTCCTACCTTAGAGACTGAATATGGAAGTGTCTGCTTGCATTCCCTAAAACACCCCAAAAAAAGAAAGTAGTTTAATACTCATGAAATATGCTGCATATTTGTTTTTTAAATTTTTTCCTTTAATTTATATATATTTGACATCAATTATAATCCCCATGTATTCCCCATCACCATATCACCAGTGCACCATCACCTCAGTTCCCTGTGCTCCCATCTGCCCTCTCCCCTCCCCCCTCCCCACCAAGTGTCCCCAATTTGCCCTTGTCTTTTCATTTTTGGTTTTTGTGTCTTCATTGTTATTATTATTGTTGCTGTTGTTGTTCTTATTCGTTTCCTTGATCCTTATTTGTTTCCCTTATATTCCTCCTAGGGGAGGAACCATCTGGTATTTTTCTTTTGCCTTCTGAATTACTTCGACCTGGAGACAACCTAAATGCCCCAAAACAAATGAGTGGATCGGGAAGCTGTGGTACATATACACAATGGAATACTATCCAGCAATCAAAAAAGAAAAACTAGACACATTCATAGGAACATGGATGGAACTGGAAGGGATTATGCTTAGCGAAGTAAGTCAGAAGGTAAAAGAAATTTATGCTGCATATTTGTATAGTAATGTGGTGTTTTTTGTAAATGCGTGCATTTCTTGAAATTTTCATTATCCTATTCCTGGATTGACTTAGCTTTTTTAAACCACTGTTTCACAATTTGTAAAAGGAAAAACTTTAACCAGGACCAAAATTGATAATGAAATTAATATGAAAGCAGCTTTAGGTTTAAAACCCAGTTTTTGAATACTTTCATCAGATTATCTTCCCACATTATTTTCACCTTCAGAGATCATAGGAGCCAATGGACTCCAATTAAATTAAGTTGTTCACATACCACAGATATAGTCTAGACTTCCATATCTTAGGAAACTTGCTCAACAAAATTTTCACCATGTTGACATCCTGACTTTCTACTCGACAATCTTCCCTGTCCTGTCTGTTTTTGATCCACATTGCTAAATATGATCTCCTTTCTTTCTAAATCTCCAGGTCTTTGCATTTTTGGTAACTCTGTGTTGTATCAAGACTATGATTTTATCCATCATCTCACCACATTCTGGTAAGTTCTCTGAGGACAGGGTCTATAGTTAACTTACTTCTCCATCTTCCATGAAGCTTACCATAGCCACAGAAGGAATAATTAGCATTTTGAACTAAAGAAAATTGAGAAATGATTTGGAGTAATATACTATGATGGACCTTTTAGAAAGGCTATTAAAAATTTTATAACTCAGCCAAGAAATCTCTTAAGTCTAAATGATCAATGTGAGATTAATTACTTTACACCTAGAGAAAAATTTCTGAGTGGAACAATATTAAGTGTTCTCTGGATATCATTCTAGTCAGGAAATGTTACCACTAGGCTAAGCATATTCTGAAATTTAGGTGGTAAAAATCAGGAGTGATTTCACAAATTAAATATAAATGGAAAATCGTTTTCCTCCCTAGAATGTTTTTCTTTCTCTGGTCAGTTTGAAAAAAACAGCTAAGAGTAATAACTTTTTTCTTTTTTTTTAAGGTGGGCATTTTGGAAGTTTTTCCCTAAATACTATTGGAAAATAAAATACCTTGCTATGGAGTATTCCAAGAAAAGTTTCAGAACCTCCTCAAGTCTTTTTGCTTTTCTATCTTGAGGTATCATTCTGGTTGAATTGCATCTTTGCTTTTGCTTTTTAATTTTATCATTTGTTGAGCATATCTAATTAGTTTTCTTAAAATTTAGCAAGTCTTGATTGCTCCTTCACCAGAAATGCAAACAGAACATATATTCAATTTGAAGACTGATTCCATTATCAATGTTGAGTGATCCTCATCCTCCATTCCCCTCCAGTTTTGGAGTATTTGCATATCTTTGTACATGTAAAGAATATGGATGCCATTTCAGTGCCCCATACTTCCCTATCAGCTAGAGGAATGGGTGACAAAATATTAAAATCTTCATAAGTAATACACAATTACTTTATAATTTCTGTAGAGAATGCCAAGTTAAAAGGAATATTATTAGCATTTAAAACATTTATGGTGGTCTTTTTGGTCCTATGAACACTGTACTTGTTCTTTTCGTAATAGTTAAATGTTATGACTTTTAAGTTCCATAATTCTGAGAATCTAGAATTACATGTATAAATTGGATCATATTTATGCTTATGCAGGCTCCCTAATATGTGTTAGCTGGTAGTTTGTTGGTTGCTTTATTAAAAAGCCATACTCATAAACTGTTGCGTGAATCTATCTTAATATAAACTTTTTGGTAAGCAACTTGGTCAGTTATGAGTTGACTAAATTTTAGAAGTTTTAGTACCTTCTAAGAACATGTATCAGACTTTGGAGAAAAGTGGATAAAGGTTGACCACTTTCAAAATACATGTAGCCTAACTCTTTCTCCTCAAAAAGCAAACAACAATAAAACCCTTCAGTATTTATTTTATCTAGTATTTGCTGGGAGTCTGAAAGATAATTTTTCTAAGACTCTCTTATCTCAACTAAGTAAGCTAGTTTCTCACATCTCATCTTGTCCCTCCCTACAGCTTGCATCTGAACTCTGCCTCAGGCCTATTAGATTTACTTCTATGAAAAACATATTCTGCCACAGCTTTTCTTTCCTTCACCCAAACATAATAGTTAAGACTGTTATAGTTTATGTAATGCATCACCACATATTTTTACTGGACAAAGGAAAGTGATTACAAATGGCAGAGAACAGCCACTTCTTACATAGTGTTATCAGACATCACTAGTTCCAAAATCTATTGGAATTCTGTATTCCTAGGTTTTAAAAGCTTAATGCTTTAGACTAGCAGTAAATACCAAACACCTCTTCTCTTCCTAATCAGTTCCTCTCATGTCCTTTTCCAGATTCTGATCTTTTTTGTTTAGTTTCAGAGTATAAACTCCCAAATTCTCCAAATTGATTAAAGAAACATTCTAAAAAAAATAAAAATGAAACATGATTTTGTCTCTTTCCTGAATATTAACCTAGTATTAGATGAAAAAAAAAAGATACTGAATATATTCAACAATCAGATTTTTATCAGTAAATATACATTCCTTTTATATCGACGTTTATGCTTATTAGAAAAACTAAAAGACTAAAATTACCAAAACTAAAAACATCAAGATGTTAACATCAGTTAGTTCTTAGGGATATGATTTTCATTTTGATTTTGTTTTTTGTGCATTTTGTATTTCCCAATTATTTTCCGATAAATAAAGCATAGATTTAAAAAGAAGTAATATAGAATTTCATTTTACATGTAAATAAGGTATGGTTTGGGAGTCAAATCTGGATCAATACATCATTTTTTAAAATAAAATTTTATTGTAACATAAGTGTGCCCATTTGTATAGCTGATAAAGAGATTTGTAGCCCCCCAAAAATCTTTAAATATTTATTATCTGGTCCTTTTCAGAAAAATTTGCTTCCCTTGTTCTGTATCATCAGCTCTTTCTCATCTATTTTGTGTAGGATAGCCAAGAGAACAATTATAGTCAATCCTTCCTTAAAAATGTAATCTTACTTTCCCAAGGAATAAGAATGTATCCTAGGTGGGGCCTCCCTGGTGGCGCAGTGGATTAAGCAACGCACTGTGAAGCGGACCGCAGCCACTGCAGCACGAGTTCGATTCCTGCTGCCGGCCAGGGGAGGACCCACATGGCGTGGCAGACCTCTCCTGCTGTGCCCGCTGCTCCCCTCAGCAGTGTACTTCCGTTGATCTGCCTGTTCTGCTCCCTGCTCTCTGTGGTGAATCCTCTCACCCCCCCACACCTCTGGCCTGTACCCCAGTGCTTGTATGCATAAATAAATAAATAAATCTTTAAAAAAAAAAAAAAGAATGTATCCTAGGATTAAGTTGTTACACAGCCAGTTTAAATTCACAGGTGGACGGATATAAAATTTTGACTCCTGCTATATTTTAGTAAGCTATTTCAACAGTAATTTGTATTTAGTTAAAATATTTTTATTACAATTCAAGCTTAAATAAGCTCGGTGTCTGTCTGTTATGATACTTTCATTTTCTGGCCTTTCTTTTCAAGCCTTTTTTGAATAAAAAAGCAGATGGGATTCCAGAACTAGAACAACAGTATGCATATTAGAACTACTTGTTTTTTAAAAAGTAGAAAAAAGAGACAAGTCTATAGAAAATGTAAGATTAAATGAATATCCCAGAAACTTAATATTTTGTATGTACATTCTTTATGGTGAAGTTTTTGAACTACTGTTTAGTTTGTACTTGGTTCTATCCTTACAAAATATATTATTAAGTGATATAGGTGCTGATATAAAGTTATCCTTTTTCAACAAGTGGATTATACAGATATGAAATACTCCAAAGTTGATCAGACTAGCACATAAAGAGAAATGAAATAAAACCAGGAAAAAATGTTCAATATTTTATTCATTACCCATAAAGTACTTTTAGATAGTTCACAGAATGAGATTTCTCATAAAGAAATACAGAAGGAAAAGTATGCCTTGTTGCAGAGATCATTGTTCACAAGATTAACATAGATCCATTGTCCAGAAGGCCAAATACCCTTGCTTACTGCAAAATAGGCAGAAATTTTCTCGGGAAACCACATCAAGAGGACCCTGAGTTACAGAGAGATCACTGCAAACTTTTTATTCAATAGATAGGAACAGATCTCTGGTATCTCATAAATTAATGATGTCACTAAACAGGTCAATTCTTTTCTTCCTCTTTTCTTCCTCTTTTCCTCCCCTCCCTTTCTTTCTTCCTCTTTTTCTCCACTTTACTTCTTTTTTAAAAATTAATGTTTTGAATGAGAGTCCAGCTCTTTGATACTCACTTTTAAGGCAGGAAAAAAATGTAAGAATATGTAAAAATAAGTTAATAGTAGATTAGTCTACTCATTAAAGAAACTTCCATATAAATATAATAGTATATGGACAGGGATTAAAGTCTCAGCACTATCAAGCTATTGCCAGTCACTGCAACAAAAGTTCCATCCCTGGTCAGGGAACTAACACTCCTGTCACAGCAGACCTCTCCTGTATCAGCCATTGTTCTCCTCAGCAGTGTACTACAGTCAGTCTACCTGTTCTGCTCCCCATTCTGTCTCTGGTAAATACTCTCAACCCCCTACACCTATGGCTTACGCTGACCCAGCTCTTATATGCATAAATTAAAATAAAATAGCATATGACCACACTCTTAGTATATAAGACAATAGAAAAGAACTTTAATAGAATTAGTGTGCAATAGAGAGAAGAGAAAAGATATAGCTTACAAATGAAACATTCAAAGTTACCCATTCTCTCATGGATAAATAACAAGCCAAACAGCGTTGGCTCACAGCACAGCCACTGAGGCCTGAGGTGCCACAAATCTAAGGCACATTCTGGTGGGGAACCATAAGAAAGGGGCAGAGGAACCAGGTAAGTCTGAAAGAAAATGTGCCAATTCAAATTACAAGTTACAATAAAGGCTGCCACTGTCCGCCTCCCCACAAAACGCTTACTCAAGTTTCTATCTCTTTCTAGTGTCTCCTTCCATGTCTCCCAAGTCCCTGGTACTAGTCCAGGGCCTAGAAAAAGGCATAGCTCCTTATTCACATATCTCTTTCTGTTCCATGTGCCTCCTCAAGACTTCTCCCATCAAATTCTTTTTAGCTTCCCCTGTTGCTCAGCTCCAGCCTTTAGGAGGTTGGACCAGACATGGAAACTCCCCTTTTGGATTACACAGTCAAGGTAACAACTTCAAAAGGCTGACATGACCTCAATGTTACCAATGGGTTTCTCCCACTTAGAAGAGAGGGTAGCTGATTTGATTAACCTTTGTTTTCTAGAGATTTAAAATAGACAGTTATTGCTTATATGAGAAGAAATGCAGTTTTAAACTGTTGCTTAATTTAATCTGTCCATTACACTGCACTAGCAGATTATTATGTTTTCTTCCCTTTATTAGGTGCATTACATATTTATGAGATTTTTATTCTTCAGCATCCATCTATAATTTTAAAGTGAAATTATTAGAAGTTTGAAGCACCCTGCCATCATGAAATGGTAGCATACTAAAATCACCTGAGCAGAGCTATAATAAACTATGAGAGAAGCATCATGATGTGATTATGATATATACTGACATCTTTATTTTAGGGTTAATGTGTATATCAGTGCCGAAGACCAGCTCCAACTAAGGCCAGGGTCCCCACAGGAAGAGACAGCATTGGTGAATTGAAGGGGATTGAGGAATCACTAGTCACTTGATCAGCAAATGTCCTACCGAGGGTATCAGCAGACCTTTATTTATACGTTACAAGCAAGCAGAAGGATTACATCATCATGTGCATAGAGCAGAAAGATAAGAGTCATTACATTTTTTCTTAAGAACAGCTCGGGGTCTTCATGACCTCCAGTCAAGATTTAGAACATATACTGTTTCAAGGTAAAGCCTACGTGATAGACGACATATTTTTATCAGCATACTAGTTCTTAAATGTTAACATTGTTTTTATAAGCATAGCATGTTTTTATTGGCACAATAGTTTTTTAATATTAAGGCAGGCATAGCAACTTTGCACAGTCACAACTAACCATTTGGTTTTACTCTAAGCGTAAGACAGACTACTAGCCGCAAGGTCTAGAGTCAAACTTATGTCAATATTTTTTTGTTATTAGGGAGACTATATATGATTATGGTTTAAGTTAAACAGAGGCAGAGAAGAGGAGAGGAGGGTTGGTAGGGTGTACATGACTCATTTATCACCTGGGAGATACGGAGCCTCCCACGTTACAGCGGGCTAAGTTACAGAGGTCTTTCTTCGGTTCCCAAGGCCAGTTTCCCCATAGCGAATGTTTAAGTCTGGGAAATTATCTAATAACTAACTTTTAAGTTTGTAAAACAACCACGGTCCAATTGCATTTGATCGTGCCTGGTTTTGCAGTATTGGCTTTTGGAATTTATGTTACAGTATTTGCTAATCAGTAGTTCATCATCAAATTGCATAGCATCCAATTATTTTGTTTAACAAAATAGCCAATTTTACAACCACCCTGTGAATATTTTTCCAGTAAGCCCTTGTCATGAAATCACAGAATTACAATTATAGCCAAGAGAAAGGAGTCCGGCAGGGGCAGCCTTTGGAGCATCCCAATCTTTCAGGAGTGTCCCTCACACCCAGACTTTTGTCAGGCAGCACGAGCAGCTGGCCCGCACCATTTCAGGATTGATTTAAACCCAAATTTTATAACACTAATGTATCAGCTGTTTCTAGAAACCACCAGAGTGATCAAAGTAATACAAATTAAGGAAATTATGAAATAACATGTTAAACTATTCAATTACAATATTGTATTGTAGATTATACTTATAGATTATAGATTGGCAATATATGTCAAAAGTGCAAACTTTGATCATGTGATTAACTGGGAAGACTTTATACAAAATTACCTTGAAGATATGCCAAGATTTATACACAAGGCTGTTTTGGATTTATGTCAGTTCCAGTAAACAAAAAGATGGGGAATTTAATATAGAGAAGTTACTATATAGTGGATGAAAGTCTGAGATGCAAATCAGGGAATCATAAGGTTGACAAGAGCCTATCTCCAACTCCCTAGGCTGGAGACAGAGAAGTTTAGCAGAATCTGGAGGTCAAAATCTTGTTTAAGAGCTGAAACCATGCTTAGCCTTCTAAGTGGGTTCCGGGAGGCCATATAAGATGAAGCTGTTGCCAGAGGTGTAATCTAAAGCAGAGAGAAAAAAGGAAGAAGTACCTTTTTCTCTCTCCTGCTTCCCAAAATTCAATGAATCAAAGCCATTCAGAAGACTGCTGAGCTAGCAACACACACACACACACACACACACACACACACACACACACAGGCTATAGGAATCTGATCCTGAGAGAGATTAAGGTCAGAATGGCACAGAAAACAAACAGGACAAGAACCAACAAATAAGCAAAAAAACTATTAATTATCATCATGTCAATAATTATGCAGCCATATGGTAGAATAAGTAATATGCATCTATGGACTATTATATATGAAAGTTCGTTAAAATATGCAAGATGTATTTTTAAAAATTCGCATAGAAAATACTTAAAAGAGTCAAATACTTTACTTTTTATTTTTAAAGAATCATATTACCTCCCCTATACACAATCTCTTTTAAAAACCAGGAGGATAAAAGGTTGGGCAAATATTTAATACAAATGTAACAGAGTGGTTTTGTTGGTTTTGGAGTCAGTGGGTTTGGAGTGTGAGGTCCTTGGGTTCACTCTGGGAAAGATTTCACCAGAGCTCCCCTTTCAGCAGCACGTGGTGAGTTCCTGGGCGTTCCCGGGCAAATTTTCTCCAGGAGACACAGATGTTAGTTTATTTTTAAAGAGCAGGTTTGTTAGAGAGAGGGACATAAAAGTAAAGGACACTTGCATAGACATAAGTGGGCAGGAAGAGCTGCCCCAAAGGGTTTGCTAAGAGAGGCTTGCATGGCTGCAGGCTGGGGACCTTGAGAACTGCCTCTGCTGAGGGAGGTCAGTGCAGAGAAGCCACAGTATGTACAAGTCACAGGCAGGCAGGAAGGCTACAGCCCTAGAGAGGGAGAGAATTGGTGAAAAGAAGCACCTGCATATCACAGGTGGGCAGAAGGACAGCTGCTACATCATTGTTAGTTTTTATCATCTTCTTTTGGTAGGGAGGGGCTCATCTTTGTGGGTGAATGGTTAGGTTAGTTCCTTAATCTTTATATCTGCACCTTCAGGTTTGTGCTCCTGACGCCTCTTATAGCAGTCTGATCCAACCTCCTGATCTGGGCGTTGACCCCCTAAGGGTCTTAATTACTACAACTGGGTTAATGGTTTATGCTAATCCCTTCCACTCCTACCTCCTTGTGTGAGTCAGGTTTCTGCCCTTGTGGTGACTCCAATTCTTCTATTTTTATCCTCCATCAGTTTAATTTTTGTGTAATGATAACTATCAGGAACATTATCTAAATGTGGTTCTATGCAAACTAGTGTGTTCTCAACACAAACAATTATTACCTAGATTTTAAACTTTTAGCAAATTATAATGATTCAGAATGCCAGCCTCAGTTTCCCTCAGCCATAAAAGGACAGTTTGAAGAGAAGGAAAACAGTTTAATTTGTTGACAAACTGAGCAGATTAGTGTCTGAAAGACCACCCACAGTCCTCCTGTTTGGCAGGGGTTCTGTATACAAAAGAGTAAATTAAAAGGAAGATGGGCAATGGTTGGCATGTTCTTTTTATACATATATAATATTCTTTGCTACTGACAGTATGAAGTGTGTTTCTTCCTTTATTTTTTTAAAATTTATTTATTTATAAATACAAGAGCTGCGGTACAGGCCAGAGGCACGGGAGGTGAGAGGATTCACCAGAGACAGAGTAGGGAGCAGAACAGTCAGATACAGAAATACACTGCTGAGGGGCACAGCGGGCAAGGCAGGAGAGGTCTGCTGCACCATGTGGGTCCCCTTCCTGGCTGGGGATGCTTCATAGTATGGCGCTCAACCCATTGCACCACCAGGGAGGTCTGACATGTCCTTTTGAAGAAGGCATAGGGAGAATTGGGTGGGTGCCAGGGTGCTTTGCTAACACCTGATGTTTAACTTTATTAGATGTTTAATTTCTTCATTATGTTCTTAGGGATACCCTTCCTTTTCCTTAGAATAGAAGAAGATAAACTGTTAAATGTAACAGATAAGAATGCTTATCTGATGGAGCATGAAGAGTGATCTGTCCTGTTTCACTGCATCAACAGAAAGAAAATACCTTACATAATTAAAAAAATATTAATTTAATATGCTTAAAACATAAAAATGTTAGCAGTCACATACATTTCAATTTAACTTTGTAAATTTTGTTTATGCTAATCTTAGAAGATTATATAATTTTATTCGTTAAGACTTTAAAGTGCCCATGTATTTATACAAAGAGACTTAGCAGGACAAAACTGCAGTATTAATAGTTTATTTCTGGCAGATCTGATGATGAAGATTAACCTGAAGGGGGAAATGAACATATTTCTCATCAGTATATGGTATAATTACAAGGTCTGTGGTTATGAAAGTGATAACAAAATGATCAGATGGAGGTAACCTTATGAATGAAAATTTAAAGCTGAATTCTTAATATAAGTTGGCAATGTTTAAGAAATCAACACCTTTTTATGAGAAGAAATGTTTCCTGAAGGTTCTATCATGTAGAAATGTTAAAGAGCAAACCCGATGTGAAATGGGGTGGTCTGAGTGTAGGTCCTCATCCACACACTTAAAAGGGACTTATAATGAGGCTCAATTGCAGGCACACACAAAAAGATTAATTAAGGGTTTATTTACCAAAAGGGGAAATGAAGCGAGAGATCAATTGGTGAATGTGTCCTACCAGTTCTGCTGAGCTGGAACCAGATTAGTGTTACAGGGCAGGGAGAGGGGCACCCCAGAACCCCCAAAGCTGCATGCTCTAAATAGGTTCTGCCATCTACTGCATCAAGACAAAACATGGAAAGGATGTAATGAAAAGGAACTTTAACACAATCAGTGAACAATACAGAAAAGACAAAGACTATAGTTACTAAATCAAACACCCAAAGTTACCCATCCTCTCATGGGCAAGAGTCCAGCCCATCAGGATTGGTGCAAAGCTAGGCCCAAAAATCTGCCACAAATCTAAAGCACTTTTCAATAGAGACAAATAGAAGAGCGTCAGAAAGGATCAGACAAATCTGGGAGGAAAAGAGCAAAATCAAAATCAAGATAAAAGTGGCCATTGTTAACCTCCCCTCGGGTCTCTCACCTGCATCTGTTCCAACCAGTCTAGGACCAAGAAGCAAAGTCAGTTTCCTCACGTGTCTCTCTGCTCCATGTACCTCCTCTTGGTCTCGTTGTCCACCATCTGCTTCCTTCTTTCTCCAGTCTCCTCTTCAGCTTCCTCTCCAACCTGCTCAGCTCTACTCTCCTTTGGGTGGGGCAGGGAACTTGGAAATTTCCCTTTTCCTTGGGACTACTCTGTTAGGATAGCATGCTTAAAGTCAGCAAAAACTAGCCCCCACTCCCCCACCAGACCACCATGTTTCTGGTTCTATACCAAGCATGACTGCTAAACTCCAGTCTAGCAATTCTCCCTGCAGTAGTGATGACATTGTGGGATATGCCATCTTGGTGCTTTGAATCTCTTTGACCTGGTGTGGGGGTGGATTCCATAAAACCCAAGTTTGTGGAGTTGCTTCAGGATATCCTCTCCTCCCCACAGAAATACTGCAGCCCTTTCCCAAAGTTTGTTATCAGCATCTTTTTTTGGATGTTTGTTAGTATCTCACTAAAAAGTCACTTTTCCATAGAGTGGCATATCACATACCCCTGCCTGAATGCTAGGGCATCTCTCTCACCTCATATATGCCATGAACTAACACAGTCTCAGTATCGCACAGCCTTCTTCACGTGAATGCTCACAAAGCCTTTCTCAATAAGCATGTCAGCTAGAGTTCTGGACAAAAAACATCTGTAATTTTGATGTGCTAGGGGGTATAGTCCCAGTACCTCACTTGGAAGCAGTTTTTTTCCTTCCTGCAATGCAAACTTTTTAAAAGCTCTTTGAAATAATTGATAGAAAACTTTCCATTCTGAGTCTGTGTTTTTATTTTCCATAGTAGTGAGAATAAGCAAGCTTGGATAAGAGGAAATAACACAACATCTTCATGTCTTGACATGTCAAGGTTTATTATTTTAATGAAATATCCAAGTGGAGATGTCTTGTTTGAAAATGGAATTACAGAACTAGATTAAATTTAAAATCTGAAACAGTGAAGGTTGACTCAACAATGTCGTAGGAACTGTGAAATCATTCAGAATTTCTGATTGTTGTTAGAAATAAATTAGATTATCAATTGCCTCAGGACATGCAAGTGTTGTTCATTTTTTAAAAAAAGAATTAATCGAATGTGTTTATACCACTCAATCTTAGTAAAAAATATTTTTAATAAAGAAATAGCATATATATTCTCAAATTTTGCTACTTACTACATACTATAAGAGGGGAAAGTGAAATAACTTGGGAAGGAAAAAGAAGAGGAGACTGTAGACAACTTGAGAAAGCACCTGGAGCAGAGACACACGAAGAAACCACACATGCTTTTTAGACTTGGACTTGTCCTAGGTGATATCATTTTTGGAGTCAGTGGGTTTGGAGTGCAGGGTTCTTAGGTTCACTCTGGGAAAGATTTTACCAGAGCTCCCTGTTCAGCAGCACGTGGTGAGTTTCCTAGGAGAGTTTCTCCATGAGGCAGAGACATTGGTTATATTTAAAGGGTAGGTTTATTAGAGAAAGGGGAAGAAAAATAAAGGGCACTTGTATAAACACAAGCCGGCAGGAAGAGCTGCCCTGAAAGGGGTAATTTTGCTGAGAGAAGCCTGCATGGTTGCAGACTGGCAGCTCCAGGGGACCTGCCTCCAATGAGGGAGGTCAGCGTAGGGAAGCCCCAGCATGGTACAGATCATGGGCATGCAGAAAGGCTTCTGCCCTGTGGAGGAGAGAGTTGGTGGAAAGAAGCACCTACATAGTCACAGGTGGTTTTGAGTGCGCCGGTGAGGATCCAGTCAGGCAAACCCACTTTATATTAGGGTTGCCCTGTAACAGTAGGACATTTAAGGATTTGTATCCCTCTCTTCTCCCAGTGTTATTTCATTACTTTATTTCCCCTTCTTTTGTAACTAAAACCCTTTATTAACCTTTGTTGAGTGTGCCTGCAGTTGGGGCTTATTATAAGTGCCTCTCGAGCGCACAAGTGAGGAACCAGTTGGGCAAACCCATTTTATATTACGGTTGCCCTGTAACAGGAGGACCGCCATTGGGTTTTTATTATTTAAGAAATGAGAAGGTAAATGAGTGGGATTTTCTGGAATTTTGGATTTGATGTGGATAATTTAAAATAAGAATCATATTTGGTTTTCATTTCTTTTATCTGGCACTGAGCTCCTTGGAGTTTCTAATTGTTGAGAATAATCAAGGTGTCTTTGGGTAAGTTAGTGGAGTGACTTTAGGGAAATGCCTAGGGCTGGTTGCCAGTGAAAACAAGCTTATTACAGATGTGAAACTTTAATCCCTTGACCTCTAGGGAAGTACAGAGGCTAAAGATTGAACCCAATCACCAATGATTTTAAAGAGTGTGATAGCCACAGAGAGGGGAGGTCCCAGAATCCCTGCTCCACCTGTTAAAGATTGGAGCTGAAAAGCTAAAACATACTAATAGAGGAGACTGAAGAGAGGAAGGGAAAAGAAGACCTGGAAGAAGCACAGGGAACGGAAGGTGTGGAAAGAAGAAACTGCTTGCTTCTCAGCCTTTGACTTGCAGGAACATGAAAGAAGGCACGTGAAAGAGACAGAGACATGGGTGAGAGACAGGTGGGAAGGCTGACAATAGCAGCCTTAACTTTATAATAATAGGATTTTGTTCTTTTTCTTCAGACTTGTCTGCTCCCTTCTGCCCCTTCCTATGGGTCACTACCAGAAAATGCCTTAGACTTGTGACAAGCTTTCAGGGCTCAGTGGCCCAGCTTTGGGTCAAACTCTGTTTGGCTGGGCATTTACCCATGAGGGCATGGATACTTTGGGTGTTTCACAGGCAAACTATTTTAGCTATGTTCTTTCACTTCTCATCTCTCTCTCTCTTTTGCACACTGATTGTATTAAAGTTCTTTTCTGTTGAAGGTCTTACACACTAGGGGTATGTTTTGTCTATATGGTGGATGGTATTCCCCATTTAGAGCAGACAGTTTTGGGGGGCAGGGTGTGCTCATTCTGTCCACTAAGAGATCCAGACAACTTCTAGGTTTGTGTACACTTGGAGATGTGAGGAGAATGGAATGCCTGGACATGATATGGAAGTCTCTTCCCTGCCCCGATACTTTAGTCGATTAATCAAACCCAAGGAGGGGGTGTCTTAGAATCTGTCAAAAACACAGATAACAATCTGAGCTTGACTGGTATCTGAAGGAGAGTAGGATGACTAGAAATGTTACAGGGCAACCCTAATATAAAATGGGTTTCCCTCACTGGGTCCTCACCTGCACGCTCAGAAGACTTTTAAAATAAACCTCAACTTCAGGCACACGCAACAGAAGTTATAAAAGGGTTTTTATTTTACAAAAGAAGGGGACTAAAGTAGAAATGTCACAAGGGGAAGAGAGGGATAACAAATCTGTAAATATCCTTCCAGATCTTCCGAGCTGGAATGCAACGGCGCATTGAGAGCTGGCTCTGAATCAAGGGAGATGGCTCTAGAGGAAGAGAGCCCAAGGCTCACCTCTCTGGTTTTATAGCCAGCCTGGCTGCTTAACTCCACCCTCAAGTCCCAGTGATCTACTATTCGATAATCATTTTATCAGATTTGTGGTTCTGGAACACTGGTGGTCTGGAGTGGGGGTTGGAGTCCATAAACCCATCTGTGTAATTCATTCAGGACTACCTTTTCCCCTAACAGAAAGACTAGCCCTTAATTTGTGAACTCATGCTAGTTCCAGGTAGATAGTGTCAGGACTGAATAGAATTGTGCAACAACCAATAGGTGTCTGGAGTAATGCTTGCTGTAAGTGTGGGAAACCCTCTCCCCGCACTGAAAATTGATTTCCAGAACCATTTCAGTGTGTCGGAATGATAATGTTAAATCTGAGCAACTACAATATGAGTTGTTACTAAGATTATGTATACAATGAGTTTGGAAGGCAAATATAGAAGTTCTGCTTAGATTGGATATATTGCTTATTACTTTGTCAAGTGAAATGTTGAAGAGAATAGAGTTATAGAAATAAATCTGAGTTTGTGGAAACTGGAATTTGTATAGTTTTTAAAGATATCACAAGGGTGTTAATATAGTTAAGCAACAGAGAACAATGACTGAATCAGGGCATACTTCAATGTGAAGGCCTTTGAGAGAAAAAGAAAAAGAAGAGAAGTTGACTGAGAGGGAATAAACAGTTGAAATAATTGCACAAACAGGTGACTGTGTTATATTAGAAAATAAGTGTAAAAAGAGACAGTGATGCAGTTTCCAATGTTTCAAATGAGTCCTTAAAAATAGCCATGTTATATTGATATTGCAATTATTAAGTTATTGATGACCTCAGGATGAACAACAGAATGATTCAAGTAAAACAATGAATTCCGAAGAGCTATAGACATTGAGTAAAAATAGTCCTTTTAAGGAATTTGCTTCAGAAAGAAGCAGAGAAATGGGAAATACATGGAAGAAAAGTAGAAAAATAATAACATTATTTGTTATTATTGATGAAAATCAATAATTGAAGAGAAAAATGGCAGCACAATTTTATGTTGAAGTATATACTTTAGTAAAGAAGGAAAATTAACAAAGCAGGTAAGAGAGAAGATTTCTTGCAGCCATTTCCTTAAGTAACTGAGGGGATGAGATCTAGTATATAAGGGGAGATACTGGCTTCTTATAGAGCACAGATGGTTCACTATAGTAACAGGTGGGAAGGTAGATATTATGGGTGCAGATGGTGGAGGGTTGGGAAATGAAGTTGTGGGAGTTTGTGGAACTTTGGTTTTGATTGCTTAATTTTTCTCAGTGAAATGGGAAAAGTTCATCAGCTGAGAATGAGCATGAGGGTAGATTTGTTGTAGGTTTCAGAATAGTGAAAAAGAGTCATCTAGGGAAATGATAGGAAGTATGATTAGAGAAATCCAGTTTCATTGTTGTATTTAGAGACCACTTTTTGTACTGGTCATAATTAAAAGTGGGGCTTGTCCTTCAATATTGCTTTTCTCCCCCTACAGCCACTTTTTGTTAACTTGGATGTAGGTGTAGAGTAGGAGGACTTACATTTAATCAGGAATATGATTTTAGCAAGTGTGCATGATGATGCAAGAGTCAATCTGAGGGTGGAGACACTGGGGATATTTGCAAAGAAGTGGTTATAATGATCATGGAATTTAAACTGGGGGTATTATAAGTAGAAAGGGTTGGGGTGGTGAAAAGGTAAATGGATTGAGTGTGTGCATGGGGAAAGTATGGTGCTATTTGGGTGATAGAGGGAGAAGGGTATATATTTATAAGTTCACAGTCATGAATGACATGCACCAGATGAAATTTATGAAAGGGTTATAGTTATTGGAAAATAAAATCTGTCAGATACATACATGGAATACTGAGACTAGGAGTTGGGCAAAGCCACTGAAGGAGAGGGAATGGAGAGGAGTTGCCAGAGTACTGGAAGAATTATATATGTGTAAATCAGAGTCACTAAGAATTAAGATAAGAGTCATATTAGAAAGATTAAAAGTGATCCAGAAATTGAAATCATAAAGAAATTAAATCATCAGCAATGAGTAATAGACTACACTTAGATTTGTCAGTGATATAATTATTTAGGCATTTGGTAGTTGCATCATGATTATTCAGTGCTTTTCCTTGCATTGCCCCAAATCTCTTATTGGGAGTTTAAACTACTGCTTAATCTTGCTGCCTCCACAACTCTTTTGTGTGGCTAAGTGGTCTGCAGGGTTCTTGAAATACATTAACCTCTCTCAGGAGTCTATGTTCTAATCAACAGCCACAAATTAGTGTAAGTTCCTGATATGACTTTCCCAATACCCAAAGGGATAAACAGTCTTCCCTCCTTTCCAGTTTCTTCTTCCTGTGCACTCCTTAGATAAGATCCTCACAGAATTTACTAAAATCAAAATCTCTTTCTGGAGTAAACAAATCCAGTCTTAGCCCTGTTGCTCTATAAATGCTCCTCCCACAGTAACTAATAAAAGATATTGCTGCTAGCACTCTACTTGCACATATTCTTGACATCCCTATGTGAACCCTCAAGTCTTGCCCTGTACTTCCTCCACAGCCTATAAGCAATAAACTTGTCTTTTTCACTTTCCCTTGTGATCTGATTGCACTATGGCTGACCATGGGATATTCCACCTGGGGGTCTCCTGAACAAATATAATTTGATAAATCACAACATCTCGTTTTAATAAGCTCTCAATTTCAATTTTACATTTTTTATGGGTGTTCTGTTTCTAATTTTAATAGTCATTTCTCTTTGGTTTTATTTTGCTTACCATGACTTGTAGACTCTCCTGAATTATTCTAATCATTTAATAGTTTAACAAATTATCAAAGATTTTTAAGGTGGATCTTTGTCACAAAAATTCTGAAGACTGAATTTCTGCAGATATTTTAGGTCTGTCCTCACATTTGAATAGTGATTTCATTAGATATAGAATCATACTGTTGATTCATTTTTCCTAGACTATAGTAATAATGTCATTTCATTATATATAATATAGTATACACAATTCCAATATAAATGTGCAATTTGTTCTCATAGTTAAATATATTTTCTGTATGAACTTAGAATGAGATTACTCATATTTTTAATTATGTTATAATGTATCTAGGTTGGGTTTTACCTTATCTTTTTCTATTTGTAATTCTATGAGCACATTTAATCTGAGATTTCACATTTGCCTTGAATACTAAGAAATTCATCATTGCATCTTCAAATATTGTCTGTTTTTTACTTATATTTCTCTCCTGAGATATCACATCTAGACAGTGTCAGTTAGTTCTCTTTGTATTATGTAGTATGTTTTACTTTTTATTACCATTTTATGATCCTTTTTTGTCTCTACTTATTTGTAATATGAAAACAAATATTTAAAAGTGAGAATTTTATCAATTTCCTTTCCAATACTTACATTATCAAATTTAACAACATATTTTCTGCTTTTTGTGATTATCATATATTTATATTTTATATATCACAAAAATATTTTAATATCTACTCACTTTAGATTTCAGGGGCAAACTCAATTCAATACAAATGGTTCCAAACTCATGATGATGCCACTTACTTTTGTTGACTTCAAGAGAGTGTGAAGCAATACCTATTCAATAGAAATCATTCACATTTTGAAATAATAAATTATTATAGAAAGGTTACATATTTAAGGATAATGTACAATTGTCAATAACTTTCCTGTATATCAGCAATGACCATTTGAAATTTAAAATTAAAAGTAAAAACATAATAGTATCAAATGTTGACGGATTTAGGTGCAAATGCAAAATAAGTACAAGATCTATGGGTGAAAAATCTATAAAACTCTACTTAAAAACATTGAAAGAGTATTGGTTTATAACATTAAATAAGTTTCTGCTAGAGAGCATTTAGAATCATCATCTGTATACGGTATGTCAAGTTTATCACCGAAAGTCTAATTCCCATTATTGCCTTAGTTGACAACCTTTGCCGATTTTATCCAATCCTAACCCTCTTCTGCTCTGGTAATTACTAATCTGTTTTATTGTATCTATATTTTATTTTGGGGGTTTCCTGTTTGTTTGTTCCTTTGCTTTGTTTCTTTACATTCCTCAGGAGAATGAAACTGTATCCTATTTTCATTTTTCATCTAATTTATTTCATTTAGCATAATGCCTTCAAAGTTGTTCTATGTTGTCAAAAATGGCAATATTTTGTTTTTTTATGACTGAATATACTCCAGTATACACAAGCACACACACATACTTTTTATTCTTTAATTCTTTGATTGGCATTTAAGATTGACTGTTGTAAATAATGTACATGCATCTTTTAGAATTTGTATATTCATATGCTTTAGGTAAATACCCAGAGGTAGAAAAGCTTGATTGTATAGTAGTTCTATTTTTAATTTTTTGAGGAATATTCCATTCTGATTTTTTTCCAAGTGGCTATATTAATTTATATCCCTACAAACAGAAGGAAAAAGTCTTCACAGACTTTTCTTCTCAGAAACTATTCTTATCTTATCTCAGACATTTCTCCTTATAGTTGTTGCCTTTATAGACACTCTTATTCATATACTTGTCACTTCATCAACAGGTATCATCACAGACATATCTTTTCCAACATACCTCCTCAGATTTTTTTCTCAGATATTTCTCCTCATAGATATACCCCTTAAAGAAATACCTGTTCACATAAATTTCTCCACAGATTTTTTTTCTCCTCAGATATTTTACTACAAAATATGCTTTTTTCAGATACTTCTCAAACAGAGACTATTTTCCAGATATTATAAACAAAATACCCATTTCTCCCCAGAGGTTTACACTTGCCTTCACATTTTCTTTCCAACACACATTCTCTTCAGACAGAATATTTTTTTCTTGTGCAAGACACTTCTCTCCTTAGATGCTGCTCTCTCCTCTAACATTCTTATTAGACATTCTCCTCATACAGATTTTTGGTTTTTCCCACAGATGTTGTCTCCTAAGATACTCAGTACTTTTCTCCTCAAACCAAGATACTTCTCACGTTTCCTCTCAAATACATTTCTCCTCTGACAGTGACTTTTCCACTCAAACACTGGTCTTCTCAGATGCTTAACATCTGACACATACTTTTTTCCTCAGACTCATTATTTCCTCAAGTCTTTTCTCAGAGAAACACTTTTTTTTTCCCTCTGAAAGCCACTTTTTTTTTTCTTAGATACTTTGTCTTTAAATACTTTTCTCCTCACAGTTTTTGTCCTTCAATACTTTTCTCCTCTGACAGATTCTTTTAACCTCCAACATTTTTTCTCTATATGGCATTTTAAGAAGAATTTTCTGAGTTAAATGTCAGAGGTGAAATAATATGTGTGTAGATATGTGTTTGAGGTGAAAAGGTTCTGTCTATGGAGAAAGCTGTCTGAGAATAAAGAATGTCCTAGGACTAATGTGTCTAGGGAAGATGTGTTTCTCTGAGATGAAATGTGTCTGTCTGAGGAGAAATATGTCTATGTGGTAAAAAGTGTCTGGAGAAAAGCTCTGAGAGAAAATTATTTTGGAAAAAAACTATGGCTGAGAGAAAATATCTAGGTAAAAAGTATGAGGAAGAAAGTTTTGGGGAGAAATGTCAGAGGAGTAATGTTTGAGGACATATGTCTGAAAGAGCTATGTTACTATGTACATGAGATGAAAAAAAATGTACAAAGAATGTCCTAGAGGTAATGTCTGTGAGTATAATAGTAAATGAGAAAATGTTTATGAGCAGAAAAGCCTATGAGGAAAATCATCTATGAGGAGAAGAATCTATGAGGGAATAGTCTGAGGAGAAAAGTGAATGAAAATTCTGTGAGGAGGAAGTGTATGGGAAGAATAGTCTATGAGTATTCTGAGGAGAACTCTGAGGAAAAGATTCTAGGAAAAGTATCTGAGACATATAGGTACATATGACTTTGAGGAAAAAAAATGTCTGCAGACAATTTTTTCTTTCTGAGAAGATAAAAACTGTGAATGGAAAATTCTGTGAAAACTATGAAGAGGTTTTTACTTTTAACAAAACTGTAAATTGTTACAGTTGGTATGGAAAGCAGTATGGAGGAGGTTCCTCAACAAATTATTATAATCACTTTTCAGGGACAAGCAAACCAAAACTACAAGGATATAGGATTTCATACCTGTGAGAATAAGAATTGAGAAATGATAAATATTGGTGAGGGTATATATAAAAAGGAAACTCAAGCACTGTTGTTGGGAATATAGACTGACCCAGGCTTTATGGAAAACAGCATGGAAATTTGTCAAAACATTAAAGTTTGACATTCCATAAAATTCAACAATTTCACTCCTAAGTATTTACTCAAAGAATGCAAAAACACCAATTCAAAGGCTATATGCACGCCTATGTTCATTGCAGTGCTACTGACATTAGCCAGGTTATAGATATAACCCAAGTCCACAAGCACAGATGAATGTATTAAGAAGACACTGCACACACACACACACACACACACATACCACACACTGTAATACTACTTAGCTATAAAAAGATGAACTCTTAAAATTTGCATTAACATGGATGAAACTGGAGTGGATCATACTAAGCAAAGTAAGTCAGGAGAAAGACAATATCACATACTTTCACACACACAAATGTGTGTGTAGTGTACCAATGACTAAAGGAGGACAACAGGTGCTATAATGGTAAGAATAGCTGATGACATACATCTAAGAGGTATGATCCTTTATCTAAGAATCATAAACAGCACTGTAAAACATTGCCTCAATAAAATAAAAAGAAAAGAAAAAAGAACAGCTACTTGAGATGGAGTAGGAGGGAATACCCAGAATGGATATTAGAAAGAACCGTTGCTTCAAATATAAGATAAAATCTATATCTACTTATATCTTACCTGACTTGCCATTTTTTAAATTTTTTTTTATCATTTACTAATGATTCCAGTTCCCTTTCATTTAATTAACATTCATTTATGTCATTTTATATTCCTTTTTTGGCAATCGCGAGATCTGAAATACTCATGGGCCTAAGCTGCTTATTTGTTTCTGTTTATTCTCCAAGGTTTTTCATTTACATTTGTTTTTTTTAAATCAAAGATCTGATTTCAGAGATCTGTTGGTGACCCGACCAATATGGGTTTAAGCTATTTTCCTCCAGAGAGAATATTTAGCTGCTTCTGCTTGATGCCTTGGAGACCACTAACTAGGTATCACTTAAGACGATTTCTGGGCTTATGATTTTCAGACCATAAAAACTGTGCATTCACATCCTGAGTAAACATAGAGCAAGGCTATACTTACAAATGTTTATGGGAAACTGCCTTTATTTTCCATCCAGATGCATAGCCAAGAAAAAAATTTTGCAGGAAGGAAGGTATTTTCTAGCCTTTTCCATAATGCACTGAAAGTAATGCAATATCATTCAGAATGTCACTTCCATTTCCTCCATTACTGGTGGCTTAGGAATTTTTGTCCACAAATATCTTCTGGACAACTGTGTTTCATAACAGTTCCACAGGCTAGTTTTCCCTTACTTTCTTACAACCCAAACTTGTATGCTTGTCTTTTGTAGGAAAGGAAAGAGATTTAGTGTTTTATCCAACATTTTCAAGTGTTCTATAGCTGAGAAAGTATTCAGAATATATAGTCAGCTATTTTTCTGAGGTCTGTAAATTCCACTGGTGTCTACTTTGTAGTATTATAGATGAGAAGATGATTCCTATGCTGACTTTTTTCTTTCATATATAAACTCTTATCTGTAGATTATGATTTTTTTTCTCTGTCATAAGAGTTCATAAATTGCACCAAGATGCAGTGGATTTTTTTGTTAGTGCATCTGACATTCAAACTTTTTAATCTGAAAAGCTAAGTTTGTCATATTGAAAAATTTATTCTCATTAATTTATCCTATTTCTTATTTCTTCTCTAATCAATCATTTCCTTTGAGAATTTCTGTTTTTAACATTTTTTATCTCTATATAACAATATTTTCTTCACTGAAGGTTCCGTGTGGTTTTTATGTCTTCTAGATCAATCGTTTGTTCTGTAACATCTGTACTTTTCTATAGTAGGCAATTCCAGTTAACCATTATTATTTTTTTGTTTGCCTAATCTATTAGTATTATCTCATTGTCTTAGTTTATGAAATTAACAGGGCATCTTCCAGAAGAAATTTTTCTAAGACATGGTCTTCTAAGTCTTCATAAAAGAGTTTCTCTTCTGGTTCTGCTGGGTTATTTCATGAGCACTGGTCTCTAACTTCTTATGGTTATTGTTTTACCTGTTTACATTAATATTCTATTGTTATCTTAGTTTTGCAAGGCAAAGCAGCGAGTTGATGATTTTGCCCCTGAGGACAATTTAAAGTTTTCAAATGGTTTTCTCTGGTGATTCTCTATACTCCAGAAATGAAACTTCTTTAATCTCCATGACCTGACTTTTAAAGATTTTCTTTTTTTTAAATACTTTTTAACAAGTCAAATAACAAGCTTAAACTTACATCAAAACTGTATTTTCTGTATGCTTCTCCCAAATCACTTCCAAAATAATACTTTTGGGTCCTTTACATCAGTAGCTTTTAGGGCAGCATTATTCTTACAGTATTTAGCCCATATGATACATTATAAATGTATGTGGGGCTTGTTTTTAATAAAATTTGTATTTTTGAGATTCTACATGTTAAATATATGTGTATATATATTATATATCTATATTTATAACATTACATATGTGTTATCGGAAAAAAAGCGAGCCAAAAACAAGTAAACAGAAGAAAACCAAATTCTGGCTATTCAAGAGGCACAGACACTCAGTTTCCTTAGTAGTGCTGTGTATGTTTCTGAAATCATCACTATGATTATATGCAGGATGGTAATATAAGTAAGCCTTTTTACTTTTGCAAGTGATATAATTTTATGGGATGGTAACCAAATAGGATTTTCTTTTATCGCCACAACTTTAATGAGAAATAATTGGTATGTACTGCAGTATGAGTTTAAGGCATAGAGCATGTTAGTTTGAGTTACATTTATTGTGAAATGATTATCATGGTAGGTTCAGCTAACATCCAACATCTCTTATAAATCCAATAAAAAAACAAAAAGTTCCTTTAGGACTTACATTCTCAACAAATTTCTATATATCAAACAACAGTGTTAGCTGTAGTAATCACATTGCACATTGTATCCCTTGTACTTATTGATCTGGAAGTTGGTACCTTTTGATCACTTTCCTTCATTTACTACTTCCCTCATCCATACCCCTACTCTGGTAACTGCAAATCTGATGTCTTTTCTAAGAATTTGTGAGATCATACAGTATTAGTCTTCTCTGACTCATTTATTTAACCTAATGTTACTGCAAATGGTAGGGCTTTCTTGTTTGTTAGTTATTTTATACCTAAATAACATTTCACTTATTCACTTCTTTATTCATTTATCTATTGATGGACACTTAGGCTCTTTTGGGTATTTTAAATAATGCTGCTTTGAACAAAGATACAGATATCTTTTCTTTTAATAATTTCATTTCCTTTTAATGTATTCCCAGAAATAGAATTGCCAGATCACACAGTAGTTCTATTTTTAAGTTTTTGAGGTCCCTCTATACTGTTTTCCATAGTACCTGTGTCAATGTACTATTCCACCAATGTGCCCAAATTGCCCTTTTCTTCACAACCACATCAGCCATTATCTTTTATTTTTTAGATTATGAGCATTCTGACATATAACATGATATCAGTGTGATTTTGATTTGCATTTTCTTTTTTTTAAAGATTTATTTATGCATACAGAATTGGGGTACAGGCCAGAGGTGTGGGAGGTGAGAGGATTCACCAGACAGTGTGGGGAGCAGAACAGGCAGACTGACTGAAACACACTGCCCAGGGCAGCAGCGGGCGAGGCAGGAGAGGTCTGCTAAGCCATGGCCATGTGGATCCACTCCCCTCCCTGGCCAGCGGCAGGGATCAAACTCATGCTGCAGTGGCTGCAGTTTGCTTCATAGTGCGTTGCTTAACCCTTTGCACCACCAGTGAGGCCCCCAGGTTTGCATTTTCTTAATGATTAATGATGTTGAACATTTTTCTGTGCACCTGTTGTCCTTTCATATATCTTCTTTGGAAAATTATTCATGCTGCCTGCCCATTTTTTAATGGATTTTTTTTTCTTGTATTGAGTTGTTGAGCTCTTTTGTATGTGGGTGTTAATTCCTCATTAGATATATGACTTGTAAATATATTTTTTCCATTCCATAGTTGTTGTTTTTTTTAAATTTGTTGACTGTTTCTTTTGCTATGTGAAAGCTTTTTAGTTTGATTTAGTCCCACTCATTTATTTTTTATTTTGAGGTGTGTGTGTGGTTGGGTGTAATTGGTTTTCCTTCTTTTTTGTATGTTTCTTAATTATGGTAACATTAGTTTACAACACTGTGATTCAGAGGTATATATGAACACCTCTTCTGATGCATGTTACTACATCGCATCCACCACCAAGGCAGCTATAAGCCTCAACTGTAATCCACTGCGCATCTTTCCCCACCACTCTCCTGTCCTTAGCAGTTGCCACCTTTCCCTCTTTCTCCGCTAACATCAATTTTACAGTCAGATTCTAGGGTTTGTTTTAATTTAGTTTTTTTTATTAGGATATTGCAAGCATGGAACTTCTTTAAAATATTGTTATTGATTTGTCATTTCGTTGATAAGTTTGATGAATTGTTGGAAAGGCTATTTTGCATTTTCAATATCTTCATAGATATTTTATTTTTTTAAAGATTTATTTATTTATGCATACAAGCACTGGGGTACAGGCCAAAGGCACGGAGGATGAGAGGAGTCACCAGAGACAGAGTGGACCAAAACACACTGCTGAGAGGAGTAGAGGGTGAGGCACGAGAGGTCTGCCAGGCCATGTGGGTCACCTCCGTGGCCGGGGATCAAACTCATGCTGCAGTGGCTACAGATGCTTCATAGTGTGGTTCTTAACACCTTGCACCACCAGAGAGGCCCACCTTCATAGATATTTTCAATGGAACTTTGGAGAGACATTTAATCAGATTCCTTTTGTGGTGATGTCATGATTTTGTGTCTTCATGCAGATATATGTTCATTCCCTTTGCATCAAATTGCTTCATCTAAGGATTAGAATCTCAGTACCTCTTTATATTTCAAGTTGTATTTAAACTTAAATATCATTTTTATTATAATAATATTTGAAAAAAATATAATGACCCATATTTTAGAACTTAGACATTCTGCATATCCAGGAGCCAAACACATAAACCATGTAGAAGGACTAAATAAATTTAATGGGGCCATGTGGATTTTGGTAATAATGCTAGTTTCACAGTAATCCATGGTCAGAGTTTTTTAAATCTTGCAGTTAATAATTCATAGTTATTTATTTTGAAAGTCTACTTTACAGATAAAAATAACTACATCTAAAATCAGTGTCACAATGTACAAAAGTGTATTGGGTGGTTAACTTGTTATTTTCAAGAGAGTATGCATGGTCAAAATGGTGGAAAGGGAGAATAAAGATATTAATGATGGATTATAAAAAGCATGATGCTTTTTACTCCAACTAGGAGTCTGTAAACTTCATTTATGGTTCAATTTTTATTTTTACCAAACACACTTAGGAAAAAATAAGCTTATTTATTTTCCTTTTCCTGCCTCCATGAAAGTTCATTGATTTAAGCCTTTCTTAGCAGTAGACTATAATGACAGCCTTATATTTGTGTTGGTTTATGTGCATTCAAAACAAAACAAAACCAAAAAGAAACATCAGTGATGTCCTCAGGATGTGAGAAGGTCGCCTAAGCACTAACTGCTATTCTGTTATCATTTCTACTGTTTAATAGTCAATGATTCAGAATTATGCCAGCAGATTCTGTTTAACTAACAGACAGTCATAAAAATAAAAGAAGGTAAAAAAAAAATTTCTTTTTTTGGGGAAAATTTTTCCAGAGAACCAAAGATATTGTAAGGCTGAGATTGAATCTGCTATGAATTAACTCACTAACTAATGAAGTCAATATGAAAATAACTGCAGATTTATATTACACACACATACATAACAACACACCGATATGTACACACACCATAATTACTCCTTGGGGAGATTTTGGTTGGAGGTTGAAGTTTTTCTTTTTTTTTTTTTTTTTAAAGATTTATTTATTTATGCATACAAGCACTGGGGTACAGGCCAGAGGTGTGGGGGGTGAGAGGATTCACCACAGA
>JAGFMF010011440.1:0-13509 GCA_019455555.1 Galemys pyrenaicus
AGTTTAGTTTAAAAAAAAAAAAAAAAGCTGTAATTATGTTGTTCACGACAGTGGGTTTTTTTTTTTTTTTTTGGTATATTCTATTATAATATGAAGCTTCTTTCTATTCCTAGTTTTGGTTTTTCATTAACTGATAAATGAGTCTGGATTTTATCAAATCCTTTTTATGAAATCCTTACAGAAAGATAACTTTTCTTCTTTCTGTAAACGTAGCAAATACTATTAATTTTTACATTTTAAAAGACACAGTCCTTTTATTTCACGGCACCAAACTAAAACTCTTGCTTATTATTATTTACTGTAAGTACTCCAGCAAGGACAGATTTCTAGCTATCTATGAGGTGGCTGAACACACAGGTGGGCAGGGAGATGCGTATGTGGGTTCCTTGAGCTGGCACGAGCTGGCTCTAGCATACTTCTGATTTTAGTCCCCTATAACCAAGACTGAAATCTATCCCAAGTTCGCTAACCCAGCCAGAACAAAGCCAGTTCAAACGACGTATTTCATAACCTTAAATGATATAGCCTCCATGAAGTTAACAAAAATAAGAATACCACACCCTTATTTTTCCCGCCTTTATTAAATACCTAATAATTCTGTCTAATACTGTGTTAATTGCCAGGGAAAATGCAACTTGTAGATGATACCTAGGCGGGGCAGAGAGAGCGGAGGTCAAAAATGCAACTCTCTGAAGAACTTACAGTTTAATTGATGTCAACAGGATTAACAGAATGTGCTTGAAACTTGGAGGAAAATCTAAAGACAGTAGTATCGACTTAGTGCTCAGGAAATCCAAAAAGGTGGGATGGGGATAGTTTCTGACGTCTTCCTGGAAGTGATTACACAGGTCATGACCTAGGTCTTGATGGAAAAAATTGGAACTTGTGCTAGCAGAGGGAAGAGAGGACACCAGATCAGAGCAACAGAACGTGGAAACGAAGGATGGCGTAGGAAGGAGTGTGAGAACGCACAAGCTGGGGTCACACCGGTGGCCACGCGGAGCACCCTATGCTGCTTCATTTGCTATGACGTCAAGCGACATTCACGGTAACAGCACTGGGGAGACAGGTCTCTGTGTCCCAACTACACAAATGGCCCCAAGTGGCTAAATGGTACTTGACATAATGGAATACCTACATGCAGAGCCCGGTGAACTCAAAAGTCAACATTCTTCCCAAATTGAATTGTTTTGTCCCTGAAAATTTAAATTGTGAACTTTAACAACAAATATTGCTATCAGTAAACAGATTTTCATGGCTTCAATGACTAAGCCTGTTTCTCCTACTTTAATAAATACAATGAAAAGAATATTGGCACAGACGCTTTTGAGGGGCAGGTGCTGAGAGGGCTGCATGGCATCATGAGAAACTTAAACTGTACCCTGAAAAGCCAGAATGGATCTGCCAGTGTCCCCCCACAGGTATATGTAGGAAAGACTCTGGCCATTATCAAATCAGATATTGCTGAAAAAGAGGAGATGATACCAGAGATTACTCTCAGATCTGGAGTCACCGTAGAGAAGAAAACTACAGCTTAGCCTGAGTACTGTATTAACACTTAACTGGTACAACACAGGAAACTACTTTGTCCCAATTTAACCTCCTCCATGAGTTCTGGGCCACCTGTTGTCTGACACTAGCTGGACATAAAGAACTTTTGGGATGAAACACCAGCTTGGTAGCTAAGGAGTCACCGGAGGCATCTAAGGGTGGACTGCAGCATAGACACTAAGCAGTGTACTTCATGGAGCAATGGTTATGGTGCAGCATAGAGAGGAATCAGCTGAGTTTCCTGAAGTGACCGCTGAGCCCACTCCAGTTGGACAAGCTTCTGAAGACTATTTAGATTTACATGTAACACTGACTCTGCTTAAGGGACTCACGAAGCTTCTCTGTAAACCAAGCCCAGCACATCTTTCTATTTGGCTGGATCATCGGCTGCTGACAAATGATCCCAACATACTTAAATTTGTCGCCATCCAATTACAGAAGAACCTTATTAAAGTAAGTTTTCCAAAACAGACACAAAATATCTTGTTATAAAAGTTATGTGTCTACCTAAAGAAACAAAAATTGTAATTCCTAAGGGCCTAAGGAACATGTGAAATACATGTGAAATAAATTATTAAAAAAAATAAGCATAGAAGATAACAGATCTACTTTAAAACTAAATAAAACATAAAAAAAAATAAAGTATCCACTCAGCATCAGCACTGTATTACATACTATTTGGTCAGATAATCAATTTAAATAGACTACTTCCTCAAACAACTTCTGGATTTACCAAAAAATTCTGGGTTTCAACTATATAGTTATAGCAATTCTTCAATAATGTACTTAATAGCAATACTGTATAATTCTGAGGCTGAAAAAAAAAGTCATCCACGAAGAATTTAGTGCTGTCTTGCTAATTCTCAACCCTTACATAAAAATTGTTCAAAAATAGAATTTTCATGTACATACGCATATGATTTCTTTGTATCTCACCAATTTAAATATTTCCTCTTATATAGATATCCCCAAACATCCCCCAAACATAGAGAATTTAGCCAATAGTAGGTTTTATCAATTTACTTCACAGAACAACAGCATATTTCAGGCCTATGATCTCTATTTAATGACAAAAACAATCTGTACAGAAAGTCCAAAGGCAACCATGTAGCATAATATGTAAAATGTGCAAATATACTTTAAAATGCAAGTTATTTTTATAGCATTTTGCAAGGTAGAACTTTTGTTGTAATTAAGGAATCTACCTCCTTCTATTTTTTGCATGTATAGCCAATGCAAAGGTACAAGGCACAACTTAGTGTTGATGCTAAAAGTGTGTAACACACACCCTCAGATTTTTATATTTGTAGATATTAAAATAGTATAATACCAAGTTTGCATTTTATTATTTAAAGAGACATCAGCTCAATTCTAAAGCTTGATGAGGCATTACACTGATAACAAAAGTGTGGCCAAGACAAACTGCTCCCTGTACTTAAAAGATAAAAGACAAGACCCTTGGTATTCTATATTTAAAAAAAAATTATACATATATATGTACACACACACCCCCCCCTCACACCTCACACACGAGCAACTTCGCACAATCCAAAGGGAGGCCGTTCCATTTAGCAAAGGTTTCCATTACAGTATTTCATGACAGAGTTATTTAAAAAGTACATATTTATTTACCATCTGTTTTGGTCAATCTTGCTACAAAAAGACACTGAAATAGACAATTTTCTTCTTCAAGATAAAGACAACACCTAATTTAGAAAGTCTTTCTCTTGAGATTGCACAGTGAAAGGTGCTATTTAAATATAAAAGCTTGCTGCTCTCAAAGAAATTATTTAAATCTACACAGAGAAAAAATGCCAACTTATCAGAACTCATTAAGAGCCTTGGCGAGAACACAATTCAGCATTTTTCAAGCCCAATCACATGTTCTTTGCATTTTATTGCCCATCCCTGAGAGTAAATATTCTATTACTGTAAATTTTGTAACAAAGTAAATAAATTCTACATTGATGAGAATGATGCTTGAACATTTTTCAAAATATGAAATAAGCCCAATTTCATTAGTGAACAACAAAACAGAAATGTTCTTTGCAACAACCACCACTGATAACAATTTAAAATTATGTCTGAATCAATTTTAATCCTCTTTTTACTGGGTAATTCCTACTTTTTGCCATTCATAAATCATTTCCTTACAACCCATTATTTTATCACTTACGTTAACAGGAACATTTAAATAGGCAATGGACCAAAAGTACATATAAAATTTAAAGAGACACAGAAGTGAGATCTATATGCCCCTGTGGAAAAAGAGTCTTACTGAAAATAATCTGTACGTCATCCAAGAAAAGGCCAAAAATACCTATGAAAGAAAAGAACACACACGTAAACGTCTTCCTCGTCTTTGGTTTAGCCTTCTTGGCCAAAATCTTCTGTAAACTTCTTTAATTTCAACAAGTCGTGTTCATTCACTGTAGGTTTTGTGCTAGATAGTGACCTTAACATATCCGACTGTAGGGAAAAGAAGGGGGAAGTATTAGTAACAGATAAAACCAAATAAAACCCCCTGCATTTATTATAATTACAACTAACTTTCACCAAAGGTTCAATCTGAGTATCTGCAGTCCAGAAATCAAAAGGACATCTGTGACCATAACATTCCTCCACACAGGGCCTCCCTGGTGGCGCTGCAGGTTGAGAGCTGCACTGTGAAGCATCAGCCGCACAGCAGCGCGAGTTCGAATCCCGGCCAGGGAGGGAACCCACATGGCGCAGCAGACGGCTCCTGTCTCCCTGCTGCCCCTCTCAACAGTGCGTTTCAGTCAATCTGCCTGTTCTGCTCCCCACTCTGTCTATGGTAGGTCCTCTTGCCCCTCCACCCCCATGCCTCTGGCCTGTACCCCAGCTCTTGCATGCATAAATAAATCTTTAAAACAAAGCATTCCTCTGCACAGAAACTTTTAATGGCTTGCCTCGCCCTGATCACACCCTTTGGTGGTCACCACTACTCTTCAGAAGTATGATCCTCTAAGTCTACACATCAGGTTCTCCAAAATATATGGACCTAACCTCTCTTCTAGCTTTGTTTTTCCTAAACAAGAGCAGTTTCCCAAGTGCAATCTGAAAGGAATGCATCTAACCACCAATGTTTGTGTGAAGGAGAAGACCATTTAATCAAAATCAACACATCAGAATTTTTATCTATTAGCTAAAGTTAAGGTCAAAATTTTAAGAACTTATGTTAATATTAAGGATCATTCAAAGTTAACTTCTAAGCTATGTCTTCTATTAAATAGTATGAAAAAGGGTCAAAAGGACCAAAACTTAAAAGTTATAAAGAATGAAAACAAAAGTGAAAGGTTTCTAAATAATTTCTCAAATAATCATTATGGTTAATTAACATAGATATGTCTCTACGTTATAATACTTTTGTTTCAGTTGAAAGTACAACTTTATTTAAACTTTGTGTGACATGAAGCAGAAAAATATTATAATATGATGCATATTAAGGCTTCTCGATATTTCATAAAATCTGAGATTCAGGGAAAAAAAAATTCACCAGATCAAATTAAGCCTTGACAACATTTTCTGCAATCTATACAAGCATTTTGATAGTGTTATTCCGGCTAGAAGTTTTATGTGCTTTTTCAAATTCACCTTTTTCACTTAAAAAAAATTTATGTTCAATTACTCTTCACAAATTTTTTAGTAGTTAGTATTAAACATGTCCATGACACATTTGTCAGCTAATCTTCTATACATGAAAAATTTCACTTTTGGCAAATTACAAAGGACAATGTTTTGAAATTTTTCTTAAAATCGAAAAAAATGTCTGACCATGCTAACAACTGGCTCCAAAAGTTTATCCCCAGGGACATCCATCCACGTCATTTCTATGGCACCAGGGTCACCAGGGGAACAGGGCGTCAAGAGATCATCTACTATCTTGTTAGGATCAGCTTGTGATGGTCCCCGAACCTGCAAGATACAGTGATCTGGAATATTTATTTGAGCAAAATAAACAAACAGTAAGATTCTGGCCATTTTTATCAGGAAATTTGAAAATCTACTTTATGTTTTATTAAAATGTTTACTTCTGGGCCTCCCGGGTGGCACAGTGGGTTAAGCACGCACTATGAAGCAAACCGCAGCCACTGCAGCACGAATTCAATCCCCGTCCAGGGAGGGGACCCACATGGCGCAGCAGACCTCTCCTGCCTTGCCCGCTGCTCCCCTCAGCAGTGTGTGTCAGTCAGTCTGCCTGTTCTGCTCCCGGCTCTGTCTTTGATGAATCCTCTCACCTCTTTGGACTCTGGCCTGTACCCCAGCTCTTGTGTGCATAAATAAATAAAATCTTTTGAAAAAAAAAGTTTACTTCTGAAAAATAGAAGGTTATAAAGCAAAAAGTGAGCTTTGGGTCATGGGATAATGTTTGAGTTTAATTTTTTTTCTTTTATTTATTTATGCACACAAGAGTTGAGGTACAAGCCAGAGGAGCAGGGGTGGGGGGGCGGTGTCTCTTTGCCAGAGACAGAGTGGGGAGCAGAACAGGCAGATCTACTAACATACACTGCTGAGGGGAGCAGCAGGCGAGGCAGGAGAGGTCTGCTGCGCCATGTGGGTCTCCTCCCTGGCCGGGGATTGAATTCGTGCTGCAGCAGCTGCGGAAGCCCCACAGTGTGGTGCTTAACCACAAGGTAGGCCCTAATTTTTTTTCTCGATGGTTTTCTGTATTTTGAAATTTTCTATAATAGATTTACTGATCACAGGGTTGAGAAAATGAGTTTGAAAAAATGAAACAGTCACCTTTGGCTAAGATTATTCTTTTCTCTAGTGCTTTCTAAATGGAATTAATCTTACAGACCAAAAAATAGACCTCTGTATGTTAAATAAAGGGAAACCCAGAAATTCTCTTAAGTTTCTATGTTCCACAGCTCAGACACTTCTGAGATATATGGAAGCTTTGCTGTAAAATTAATTTTTTCTCTCTCTCAACAAAAACTCCTTAAAATATAAGTACAAAGCTAAATGTAAACCAAAATTTCAGTGACATTTTATGATTCATAATTGATTCAAAGTATGTTCTGGGCCTCCCTGGTGGCACAAAGGGTTAAGTTGCAGTACTATGAAGCTATCCATAGCCACTGCAGCAGGAGCTGGATCTCTGGCCAAAGAGCTGACCTGCATGGCACAGCAGACCTCTCCTGTCTCACCTGCTGCTCCCCCCAGCGGTGAGTTTCAGTAGCTCTGCCTGTCCTGCTCTCCACTCTGTCTCTGGTGAATCCTCTCACCCCCCAGCACTTCTGGCCTGCACCCCAGCTCTTGTGTGCATAAATAAATAAATCTTTAAAAAAAAAACCCAAATAATAAGTTCTAGTAACAATCAGAAAAATAACTATTGTGACAGTGTCACATGAAAGTACTTAAATGGTGACAATTTTGTGTTAAAATGGATGCTGCTTTTGAAGTTGTTTTACAGTGATCAGTCTTAAATCTTATCTTAGGACTGAGGTAGCTCTAAGAAATAAACCTTCTCACTTACTGGTACAATTTATAATTTGTCTTTCCTCACAAATATTTCAGGTACAAATATTTTTTGGACACTATAGTTTCTTTTTTTAAATAAAATTTTAATTAATTGCACACAGAAGAACTGGGGTGTAGGCTGAAGATGCAGAAGGTGAGAGAATTCACCAGAGACAGAACAGGTGGACGGACTGAAACACACTGCTGAGGGGAGCGGCAGGGAGACAGGCGAGGTCTGCTGACTCAGGTCAAGGCAGTGACAGCACTTGATACTTAACCTCTAGGTCACCAGGGAAGCCCTAGATACTGTATTTTTGGGGAGCAGATAATTAGACATCTGGTAAATAAACAGGTAAATGTGACGCTAAAGAACTGAAATGGAATAAAGAATGGGGCCCTGGAAAGGTCTACTACAGCTGGGGATGGAAAAGGGCTGATGCTAAAACTGACTTGGCTTCTTTACCTTGATCCTCCTAACAAGGACACAGGATCTGGGTCACAGAAGCTGTCCTAGCAGTAAAAGAGAAATAAACAGAAAGCTCTAGGTAGGAAAGGACTGAGTTTCTAATAATCTATAGCAACCAAATGTCAAAAAGAATTTAAAAAAACTACAATGCTGTGGTATAAACTTGACCCTGAGTCTACTGTTTTTCCTAATAGCTAAAGAAAGGGAGGAAAATGTACTGTGTTAGTCACCTACTAAGATGGGTGTTTTGAGTCCCCCCTCAATATTCAACAGGTTCTAGGGAACTGGCTCTAAGCAAAGCCACACAGAACGAAAGCAGGTGTCAGTCTTTGAATGAATGACATCATGTCGTTGAATGCTGGCTGGGGCTTTTCTTCCTCATCAAGGTCACAACACATGTTGAATGAAGCAATGCCATTTGAAGACCCACTTAACTTCATTTTCTTCTCACAGCAGCACTTTAAAAATCAGAGCTGCCATCTCTACTTTAGAGATAATAAAAGTGAGCCTTAAATAGTAACAATTTAACCAAGGAGATATAATAAGGAAATGGGGCGTTATTTTATTTGAGTTAATTTATAGTTCTTTTGACATACATATGTAACTTATTCATAATATGCTAATCTTGTCATAGATTGCTGGATGAGGTTGCTCATGGTTTTTCAGGATTTTCACATCCACGTTCATGAGTGATACTGGACACTGGTACTTGGCCAGAGGCTTGGTACAAACTACATCCTTCACTGTGACTTACAATGGGTATCTCAAAACTACGGTCTTATTATCTTGGCCATAACAGCTCAACTCACACAGAAAACACAGTGCTTGGGAGGGACAGGAAAACTGGATGTCAGAAACTTTGGATTCTGAAGTGTGTCTGACCTTGGGAAAAACCCACTGTCCAGCCTCTCCAGCTGCACGTGGCAACTGTGTCCAGTTTCACCATGTGAAAGCCCCAGATGAATCATCTAAGCCCCAGATGAATCATCAGGAGGTGGACCCCTTTTGCGTTTTTATGAAGACCAAGCGAAAGATAAAGGACAGAACACGGTGCCAAGACATGAATATTCAAACAGTGGCAGTGATTATTTTTACTTTGTTAGGGTAAACACAACAGATTCTGCACAAGGATAATCTATATGCATTTAAGGCAACTATATACTTAAGTTTCAATACTCACGTCAAAATACTAAATAATTCAAAATTCAGAAAATTTTATAATACTTTGGGATTATTAATAATAGCTATTAACAAACTTTCTTGGGGCATTTATTTTCATGAAAGGGAAATTAGGCCTACTGTGTAAATCCACTTATCATCATGTAAAGCTGAAAACTTGAGGGGCATCCCTGGTGACGCAAGGGGCTAAGTCTCAGCACTATAAAGCTATTGGTAGCCACTGTAGCATGAGTTCGATCCCCAGCCAGGGAGGTGACCCACATGTCACAAAACAGACCTCTCCTGTCTCGCCCACTGCTCCCCTCAGCAGTGTATTTCAGTCAGTCCACCTGTTCTGCTCCCCACTCTGCCTCTGGTGAATCCTCTCAATACTCCACACCTCTGGCCTACACCTTAGCTCTTGTATGCAAAAATAAATCTAAAAAAAAAAAAAAAAAAAAAAAACCCCGAAACTAACAAAATAACCNGTATGAAAAAATAAATCTAAAAAAAAAAAAAAAAAAAAAAAACCCAGAAACTAACAAAATAACCAAAACCGAAAGCTGAATAATCTTTGAGGACATATTACTGACTGTCGGGAAACATCAATTAAAAACACAGGAAAGTGGGGCCTCCCTGGTGGCACAATAGGTTAAGTACCACACTATGAGGTAAATGCAGTCACTGTACCGTCAGTTCGATCCCTGCTGCCTGCCAGGGAGGTGACCCACATGGCACAGCAGACCTCTCCTGCTCGCCTGCTTCCCCTCAGCAGTGTGTTTCAGTTAATCTTCCTGTTCTGCTCCCCACTCTGTCTCCTGTGGATCCTCTCATCCCCCCATACCTCTCGCCTGTACCCCAGTGCTTATGTGCATAAATAAATAAATCTTTATAAAAAAAACACAACAACAACACAGGAAAGGATGGGTAAACGTCCTAACCTTTTTGAAATGAGTGGCCGACTGCACTTTCCTAACTGGCTGCATTAGCGCATCGCGCACTATGATGCTGATGTCTGCGCCGGAATAGCCGTCCGTCTTCTTCCCAAGTTCTCGGAAGTCTGCTTCTGTTAGACTGTTCTGAGTGGTCCCCAAATGCAGCTGAAACATTGCTGCTCGGGCGTGGGCCTCGGGCAAAGGAATATAAATTCGTTTCTCAAATCTTCAAATGAAAGAAAAATTGCATCCAGGATGCAATATAAATATATTTGTTTCATATATATTTAATTTCAATTGAAAATCAGGATATTTAAGAAGAAAACAAGATATTTAGATATTTTCACTTATATAAAGTTGAGTAAGTTAAACAAGCTCATGTTTATCAGAGTTAAACATATATACTAAGCCTAAAGGGGAAATCTCCAGATCCTTAAAAACAAAGTCACAATAGCCAAGGAAACAGTTTGGATTGGTTTAGTCTTTCTCTCTGATCTTTGGGTTATTTTGGTCACAGTACTGAATTCCTACATGAGTAACTTCTCATAGAACTATACTCTGAACTGTTGTAAAGAGGTTAACGTAAGTAACAATGAGAGACACAAGATGGTAAAAGTAATTCTCTAAATTCACAGTCTTATAGAATGAACATACTTATTATAGAAAATGTCCACGACATTCTGCTGGGTATACAGACCAAATAACTCTATTATTATAACAAACACTAGGTTTCAGGAATTATTTTGCTTGCCTTCTTAGAATTTCAGTACTTGCAGATAGGAAGGAATAATCAGGGGCAATTTAAATGGTCTATGAATATTTTTTTTCTCAAGGCAATTTTGTGGCAATGAGTATCTGAAGCTTTCATTATCTCCAGGGGTTCAGAATAAGGCCATTTTGAAAAAATAACCAGCACATTTCCTTTCTTGGTACTGGACAGTAATCTATCATGCTGGCAAACCAAGTGAATGGGATGAAAGTGGTAAAAACGAACAGCTCATTTTTACCATGTAAGATGGAAGGAGTGGAAGAGGGAATTCTTAAGCAGAGGAAAGTGACAATCTTCTCCAGCAGCTCATGTTTCATATTAAATTTAAAAATTACAGATATAAATTATTTAACTGAAAATATAACCTAGTTATTATGTTACTTTGTAAATGCATTTTGGTAAAATTTTATACAAAGGGTTTTTCATTGAGATCTCAAACTATTTTTGTAAAAATCTGAAACTTGGTGCCTACTGGTAAGTTCGATCATAACTAAAGGTGAGATTAGGTAATGCAATGTGGAAGAGTCCAGTAATTGGAAGTCTCACATCTTTAATACAGCAGACAGACAAGTGCCTGGGTCTCTTCACCCAGGTCAGGGGGGCAATAGGGTTAAGGCATATTTATAAAACTCTGAAAAGCTATTAGAACATCTTCCCATTAGACAAAAAGGGAATTACTACTTTCTTGTAACATCTGTAATTAGAAATGAGGTATTTACTATGTCATACCTTCGCCTAATGGCAGAATCCAGAACCCAGGGTATATTTGTAGCTCCCAGAACCAAAATTCCATCATTATCCACACCAACCCCTGCATCAAAATAGGTGATATTTTAAATAATTTGTCATTTTAAAGTTCTTTAAACCCCATCTACATATTAAAAATGTGATGCTTTAAAGTGTCTCAACTTGAGAGCCTCTCTCTGGGAAAAAAAACTATTCAATTTTGGTAATACTAAAACACGATGCAAATCTCTATCAAATCTCCTTTATTGTGAACAAAAATTATTAATAATTTTCAAAATATTTCTTGAAAGATTTCATTTAAAGGCTACATATTCTTACTATTATTGTTCCTGGTATGTTGTAAGTCATGAATGTCTTCACTATTTAAATCAGTAAGTCCGATGAAATGAGAGATGATTACAACTAGATTAAAATTATGTACGCACATGGAAGACAGTTAGAATGAAATAAGGCATAATGAAACACAGAGGCTAAAGAAATTCTTGAATTCCCCCCATTATTGTTGTAAGAATATATAAGATAAATAAGAATTATTCTAAAAACCAGTTAATACTACCTTGCATTTGAACGAGAAACTCTGTCTTAATTCTACGTGCAGCTTCACTTTCATTTTCACTTCGTGAGCCACACAGAGAATCAATTTCATCAATAAAGATAATGGAAGGTTTGTTCTCTCTGGCAAGTTGGAACAAATTCTTAACTAGCCTGAAAAATAAATAACAGCTTTCAAGTTTCTCCAAAAAAAAGCAAGTGACATGACTTAGAAGACAAAAACAAAGGAACATGATAACACACCAATATTAGAGAAACTCTATAAATTAAAAAGTTTAATCATGTTTTGGTCTAAAAATGAAGATAGCTACAACTGGATAATTCACTTTACAACTTACTGTACATTTAGGCTCTCTTTTCCTTATGAAACAAATTCTAAACTATGGTTGATTTCACAGAGAAATGAATACCCATTATCACTTCTCTGAGTGTCTATTAAGATTGGTATAGCAAATATCAAAGTAAAATTTTAAAAATAGAATTAATTTATTACTTACTTTTCACTTTCACCTAGCCACTTAGAGACAAGGTCAGAGGAAGATATTGAAAAAAATGTTGAATTGTTTGCTTCTGTTGCTACAGCTTTGGCTAAATAGGACTTTCCTGTTCCAGGTGGCCCAAATAACAGGATTCCCCTCCAAGGTGTTCTCTTACCTAAAATTTGTATTAAAAAAATAAACTGAGAACATCAACATTGTTAATTTCAATTATCAGAGACATCATTCATACGGAAGAATATTGTGAAGAGGTTTTCGTTCTAAAGCTATGAGCAGAATAAAAAAATAATTTAAAAACGCACTCTAAAGTAAGCATTAAATGTATATTTTATTTGTTTTTAGAGACAATTTTGTAAAAAATGTGTTTACACAGACATCATCCTTCTTTTTTTTTTTAAACATTTATTTATTTATACATACAAGAGCTGGGGTACAGGCCAGAGTCCAGGGAGGTGAGAGGAGTCCCCAGAGACAGAGTGGGGGCAGAACAGGCAGATGGGCTGAAACACACTGCTGAGGGCAGCAGCAGGCGAGGCAGGAGAGGTCTGCTGTGCCATGTGTGTTCCTGCTCTGGCCGGCGGCAGGGATCGAACTCGTGCTGCAGTGGCTGCAGTTTGCTTCATAGTGTGTTGCTTAACCCACAGCGCCACCAGGGAGGCCCAACACAGACACCATCCTTCTAACAGGAAGGTCATCTGCTTGCTCATGCCTTCATTCAATCAATACGGATCAGAACCATGAGTATAGAAAGAGACCTACGAATACAAAAGGAATTCTGCTCTCTGTAGGCTGACAACTCAACTGGAGAGGAGTGCAGTTAAAAAGGCACTTCTTGATCATGTACTGTGTGTTTTGTTTGCTATCAGAATCTTGTCAGAGAAACTATATCCGTAGGGAAAGGCAGATGGAAGAATTTTCTTTTAGATATCTGTGACGGGCCTCCCTGGTGGCGCAGTGGGTTGAGCAATGCACAATGAGGCAGACCGCAGCCACTGCAGCACGAGTTAGATCCCTGCCACCGGCCAGGGAGGGGACCCACATGGCATAGCAGACTTTTCCTGCCTCGTCCGCTGCTCTCCTCAGCAGTGTGTTTCGGTCGGTCTGCTTGTTCTGCTCCCCACTGTCTCTGGTGAATCCTCTCACCTCCCTGGACTGTGGCCTGTCTCCCAGCTCTTGTATGCATAAATAAATAAATATTTTTAAAAAAAATCTGTGACTTGGGGCCTCCCTGGTGGTGCAGTGGGTTAAGCGATGCACTATGAAGCAAACCGCAGCCACTGCAGCACAAGTTCGATCCCTGCTGCCGGCCAGGGAGGGGACCCACATGGTGCAGCAGACCTCTCCTGCTGT
>JAGFMF010011440.1:14227-47496 GCA_019455555.1 Galemys pyrenaicus
TCCCCTCCCTGGCCGGCAGCAGGGATCGAACTCGTGCTGCAGTGGCTGTGGTCTGCTTCATAGTGTGTTGCTTAACCCACTGCGCCACCAGGGAGGCCCGTGAAATAATTTTTAGTTAAGTAATTTTCATGGGTATTACAAGAACATTATCATTCTATTCATAGACACGTCAGTCTTTTAAAAAAGAAGTTACTGAGTGAAAATAGTAAGTGAGATTTAAAAGTGAATAAAGAAGCAAAGCAATCTATGGTGTTAGGAGTGAAGAAAGTGCTTGCCTTTGAGAGGCAGAGAGGAACTTCTCCGTTACTAGATACATTGTTTGATTTGGGTGACTACTACACAGGTGTACCTTGTGATAATTTATGAACTTGAACACTTATGGGTTCTTGTGTGTCTCTGTATATTTATGTTACCTTTGATAAAAAAAAACTTTTCTCTAAAGGTGTGTGATCTAAATAAAAACATTTTTAAACTGATTTGTACATACAGATACAGATATATAGAAAAACTCATAAAGATGATACATAAATAACTAAGATTTGGGAAAAGTAATAAAAATATATAACATAAAATGAGCTCAGGTTTGTAGCTGTATATATATAGAGTTATATCAACTTTTATACTATTAGTTTCAAATTTCTGAATTCAGTTAGAGGTCTTATCTTGAAGCTAGATGGCCAATGCATGGCCCACAGGTTCTTTACTTTTCTTCACTTCTCTACATGACATCACAGTTGGGCCTGTTAAGTTTGGGTTTAAAAGGAAGGACTTGTGTTTCACTATTAGATTGTGGGTAAAGCAGTAACACAAAGGCTATTTGTCACAAAAAATACTGTGTAAAGAATTTGGCACAGACAAATCACCTACTGTTGCTGAAGCGATAGCTTCAACTACATCCAGATGGAGGGTTAATAGTAGCTCACAGTGATGAGCTGTTCTTATGCTGTCATCTGAACTGGCTAAATAATTCTTACTCCTTTTTTCTAAAGATCAGTAAAAGTCCACTGGAATAAAATTCTGATGGAAGTCAAAAGAAAAAGTAAAAATCACTCCAAATCTTACCTCCTTGGCAAACAGTTAACATTTTAATGTAAGTCTTCATTTACTTCTTAGCACATACCTTTATTTAACAAGTGTGGGATCATACTAAACATATTTTACATGTATACTTTTTTTTAAATCTTTACAAATAGGTATTTTCCTTTCATGTCAGTTACAACGCAGATGCAAATTTCTCACTGTAGGCGTACAATGTATTTCCCTGAGCACATATTACTCTGCATGTGGTGACTTACTCTATGCTTACCTGGTTGGTATTCAGGCTGTTCTGCAATATATTTCTATTACAAACATGCACATACACATAGAATAAATATCTTTGTGTAAAGGTATACCACCACCGTAGGATTTATTTAAGGAAGTAACCTGTGATATGGTGATAAAAATTCATAATACTTTACCTCAATCATTACTGCATTTTAAAATTAAAAAAACAAACTTTTAAAAGTTTAAAGATCATCTCACCTGTAAAAAGGTGAGGAAATTTAATAGGTAATATCACAGCTTCTTTAAGGGCTTCCTTGGCTCCTTCAAGACCAGCAACATCGCTCCATTTCACGTTTGGGCGCTCTATAACAATGGCACCTACAAAAAATCATGTCACCTTTAAGTTAAGGAAAGCTATTCCACTAAACTGAGAAGAAAATATTAAACACTGATGTTAATACACTACAGTACAGAATTGTCTGGAAAAGTGTTTAAAAATCTTGGAGTGAGGGAAAAGCTGTTAGGGTCAAACATGAGTTAAGAAAATGTAGGGGTAAGCCACACAGTGTTCTATTTCCACTTTCCATGGTGAAACGAAATTACTACCATCAATCCTAACTACTCAGCTTAGTGGAAGGGTCAACTACATGACAAATATTTCAGAGCTTGGAAAAGCACCAAACATCACTTAAAGTAATTATAATGTTTGAATACACTGACTCTGGAGTGTCAAAAGCACTTGTTCAATGGGGACTGACTTACCATTTCTTCTTGTAAACAAAGGATATGGTGATCTAATGCTCTCCCTAACCAAAGAACAGAAACAGTCTTAACTGAAGGTGGACAGAGACACATACTAGTGGACAGATGTGAGAAGGGAGAGGAAAGGAGAGGAAGAAGCAGAAGGGAAGGGAATGATGCAGAAGAAAATGCATGCCGGTACATTTGTAATACTTTCCTGAGACTTGCCACATTTTCTAACTTTAGCTATAGATTAGACTTAAATGAAACCATGACCACTTTATACATTCTCAAAGTTCAAACAGAGTATAAATTAAGAAAAAAGTCAATTCACTTTTTCTTTTCTGTGTTCCTCTTGGGCTAGTAATCCTATATGAGAAAACAGATCATCCAATAGGATTCCGTATCAGTTAAATAAAAATAATTTACTTTATAAGTATATAAAGGTATAAGCATCACCTTGTCAACTTAGTTTTGTGCTATGAAATTTTTAAATATGCCATAATTTATCTTCATATTTAACTAATACTTTTCTCCTTAAGGTTTAAAGGTGACTTTGGAATGTTCAGTAATTAAAGATTATTTAGATGAAAGAGGTGCTAAATACTAAACATTGTTTAATGGTTTATAAAATTTAAAAAGGAAAAAGATTATTAGAAAGTAAGTCAATTTGATTGTTCCCAATTATTTATAATCTTTGATTATACTATTGATTATATTAATGTATTTTTAACCTCAAAAAGTCACTAAATGTCAAAAGTAGCCAAAAGAAAAATAATTGGTAATTTTAGTAATTAAATATTGCATTTAATAAGTCTCTAAGAAGTAAAAGATTTAAAAGATCATTTCATGAAAAAAAAAAAGAATAAGGATTCAAAAAAGAGGTGATATAATAAATCAATTAGCAAACCATTAAACAAAAGATGAGGGAAGCACTCTCACAAAACAATAGGAACTCTTTCGTACTGTTTCATCCTGAAATTTCACCTTAATTTGTTTTAAGCATTTGCATTTTTATACCTCTCTGGTCTGTATAAAGACAAGGAATTTAAAGGAAAAAAATTCCCTATTAAAATCAGTCATATCTTTTTCAAAATTAGAGATATAAGCCAATTTTTACTTTGGTGGGGAGAAGACATAAGAAGGGGAACAAACCCCAAACCAAAGACCACATGGAAAAAAGCTGTTTTTGCCTGGCAACTAAAGGCTCTATAGTGTTCTCTGTACATCACAGTGGTTAAGGCAAAAGTATTATTACAATGAAGAGACGAGTGCAACAATGCTAAAGGTCTGGCCAGCTAGGACTAGTCACCATGCCCTAAGCCCAGGCTGATCCATACAGAGGAAGCTCTTCTCAGTTACACATTCTATCTGGTAGGATCTCATTGAATGAGAAGAAAATTCAGCTGAACAATCACTAACATGTCAAAGACTACGCAAATCTGAAGTCAGCAAGGAAAGAGATGCCATTTAGACGCACAGAGCATTTATGGAGCTTTTAGACTGTCAAGATATGATATTAAGTAGCTTTTACCTGTCACTGATCTTTTAATATCCCCAACAGGAAAATATTACTTTTCATCTTAAAGCTAAGGTCTCAGACTCTGAGTGCTGGGGCTTGTCTAAGATCAGACAGCTTTTGCTCTCCCGACCCTCCGCCCCACCACCAAGCAGGAGAGAAGGAAAGGCATGGGGAAAGGCGTGGAAGGTAACAGAGAGCTGAGCGATAAGGGTCACTGGCCACACTGACCTGGGACAAACAAGTAGGAAACATGAAATAAAAAAATGAGTGACTTAGTAATAGTGAGGACAATTGAAGCCAGGCAGGCAGGAACCCTAATTCATTCTCCTCTGAGAGAAAATTTTAATACTGTCAGATTTTGTAGGGTGTGGCTAATATGAATGCTACCTTTCTAAAAGGGAGCAAATAAGACAGAGAAAGCTCCTAAGTTGACTGACTGACAGGTCTTTAAAAGGAGCATAAATCAAATACTGTTTTCACTACATGAAAACCCCACTGGAGGCCTTAGAGAGCAAACTCTAGGAAAGTGGTCTGGACAGAGCCAGCACGCGACATGGGGACCAAAGCGAGAATGCGAAAAAACAATTTAAAAGATATTCACTATGATTTTAAAAAAATAAGATAGTAAATTTAAAAAGGAAATCTAAAGCAACCTTGAAGTTGATTCTGTAGTTTCTTTTTTTCGGGATCATCAGATTCTCCTTCCCCATCACTGTCATTCCTAATAAAAAGAATGTAATAATCAAACATCACTCATTGCTATCAAAGGAAGGTAAAAATGAAGAAAAGATTAACCTGAAATATCTGTTTTTTAAGCAGCAAAATAAGATATTGATATTAAAAGTTATGCTCATTTTATTACTTTTAAGAATATGTTAAAATAATAAGTCGCCATATTATCCATTAAAATGGAACCATGAACAGGAAAGGGGCAAAAAAGAAGACAGTGAAGGCAGGTACCAGCTCCAAATTCCTGTGCCATATGTATGCATTAATTTATAAATACAGGGCCTCCCTGGTGGTGCAGTGGGTTAAGCAACACATTATGAAACAAACTGCAACCACTGCAGCATGAGTTTAATCCCTACCCCAGCCAGGGAGGGGACCCACATGGCTCAGGCAGACCTCTCCTGCCTTGTCCGCTGCTCCCCTCAGCAGTGTTTCAGTCAGTTTACCTGTTCTGCTGCCCACTCTCTCTCTGGTGAGCCCTCTCACCTCCCGCAACTCTGGCCTGTACCCCAGCTCTTGTGTGCATAAATAAATAAATCTTTCAAAAAATTTATAAATACATTCCCTAATACTTCATCCACAAAAGTTTTAAAATGAATTACAGTAGAGTTGTAAAAAAACAAAAAAATTAAAAGCATCAGGACCAGGCAGATTATACATTAGAACAAGAAATGGTAGCTAGGAAGAAAAAAAATGCAGAATTTTAACTATTTAAGGTACAGAGTTCTATAATCTGGTGGTTCCAAAGGATGGATGGAGCTTCTGATTAAAATGAACTGAGGCCAAAGAACAAGCAGATGAACCAGATGCTTCACATCCAGGAATTTATTCTGAGGAAATAATTTATACAAGTTTAAGGATTTGACTGTAAGGATAATCATGCCTACACTGTGCATAAAAGGGAAAAAGTGAGAAATCATGTATTTTCTTTTTTTTTAAAATTCATTTATTTATGCATACAAGAGCTGGGGTACCGGCCAGAGGCGAGAGGGTTCACCAGAGACAGAGTGGGGAGCAGAATAGGCAGATCAAGTGAAACACACTGCTGAGGGAGCAGTGGGCGAGGCAGGAAAGGTCTGCTGTGCCATATGGGTCCCCTCCCTGGCCGGCCAGGGATCGAATTCGTGCTGAAGTGGCTGCGGATGCTTCACAGTGCGGTGCTCAACCCGCTGAGCCACCAGGGAGACCCCAGAAATAATGTATTTTCAACTATAGGGTTTTGCAGGATAGAATATATTGCATTTTTTAAAATGATGTTGCAGAAATAGTTTATTGGGAAGATGTCCATGATACAATGTTGAATGGAAAAGTGAGCACAAATATGTCACCCTGTTATTTTAAAAACACAGGCTATAAAAGGGTTAAATGCTTGACGGGTCCTTTCCTCAGGTGGATAGCCTTGGTTATTGTATGATAGTGGGGTGATGGGCGGTCTGGAGCCTGCCAGACCTGAGACTCACTCCATCTACGCTCTCGTGTACAGCAACGGCTGTGCTCATCAACGCTGCCCTGCCCAGGTGCCCTCACGAGACTAAAGTTGCTTCAGGTAGGTAGAAAAGCATCTGAGGTAGGGGCTGCAGGCCAAAACACTGGCAGTGCATGAGAGAACCATGGTCCTATTGTCCACACCCTGGCACCAGGGGGAATCCTTACCAAACAATCTGTAAGTGCTACATCCTCCACTTAAATGGTTTTTCAAATGAACTGACAAAAATGAAACCAAAACAAACCCCAGAAATATGACTGCAGAATTGAGGCAGCTAAGTGGGGGGAGAAAGTGGAAGTGGGAACAAAGTGGGGAGGCCCTTGGCTAAAGGACTTTGATGGTGGGGGGTGGTGTGAGGAGATGTGAACCTATAACCCTAAATCATAACACTATTGTAAACCAATGTTACCTCAATAAAGAGATAAAAGCAACAACAAAAAGCTAAAGCAAACGAACAAAAAAACAGGGGCAGGGGAGATACTGTTTATGAATTTTTTTGCGTTGCTTTCCTTATAGCGACAAAGCATGCTTAACGCAAATTCACATCAAAAAATGTATAAGATATTCAAAAAATTAGTTAAATCGTTACAGTTATTTCTCATTTTGTCCACTTGGTTAGCAGTGATTGAGAGTCAATACTACTTGCCAAAGACTTAATTCTCAGACCACTCCCAAAATTTTCAACTCCAATATTATGTCATGACTGGAAGTAAGTTGAGTATCCTTCCCACATTTTCCCCAATTACCACCAAGTAGTCAGGGAGGGAGTTATTTGAGGTAAAGTATATCCTAAAGTTGGTAAACTAGGGGTTGGCAAACTTTTACTGTAAAGGCCCAAATAGTAAATGTTTTCGGTTTTGTGGACCACAACGGCTCTGACAATATCCTTGCTGATGGAGCAGAGAAGCAGCCACAGACTGACTGAATGGATAGCACAGGTAAACGAACAGGTGGGGCTATGTTCCAATAAAACCTCATTAACAGAAACAGGCAACAGGTCAGATCTGGCCCATGATTTGCCAACACATGGTTTAAACAAAATAAATGTATTGCACAATTTAAGAGCCACAATAAAATCGCACGTTACTAGAGAACACATACCCCTTCTCATCAGCTGGGCTTGGCTGTCCCTCTTTTACTGGCTTCTGCGGTTTCTTCTCTTTCTTTTTCAGGTAATCCTTCAGTTTTTCTGCTCTGTCAAGATATTCTGTACACTTTGCTCTGATACTTTGCTTGGCTTTATCACCCTGCGCTTCATCTATTGAAGGAAAAGGAGATTTTCTCATGAGTTATCTATACAGAAAGGTTTAAACCCTAAGGTATGTTTTTTAAACAAGGAAAATCTATTTTGGGGAATAGTACATCATCTTCAGCTCTTTGTAACCACCGGATGATCAAATCTGCTTTACTCCTTTCAGCCAGTTTGGAGGCTGACAATGTGTTTAAGTCAGAAAGAGATCTGAGCACATCAGTAGGGTATTCAAAGTTAATGCTGAATAATATATAAAGAAATTATTTAATATTCTCTGGGTTCATACGCTTTCCTTACATTGCTGTGTTGCTGAAAACTGACACAAAACCAACGATTAGACAAATAGAAATAAAGCAATATCGATGCTTTATTAATACCAGTTAATACGTTTATTAATAAAAACATTTCCACTAATGTCCACCTAAGCTTTTCTTCGGGGTGACAAGCAATGGAAATCCCATCTATCACGTGGGCCACCCACACAGTAATTTTACCACAGAAAGGCTGCTCTGAGGGCCACGTTCGGAGGTGGACGCCAGCAAGCGCGTGTGTGATGAGCCTCACATACACCTTCCGAAACGAAACCACATCTTTGGTTATATTCTTTAACCGAAAAACCTCAAAGCTAAAAAGGGACTCTCAAAAGAAAATTCTTAATTATCCAAGTGTTAAAATTTTACAACTCTCTTTTTTTTTTTCCAAATATAGGAGGCAGTTCTATCATCTCCCAGCTGTTCTGCTATTATTTTATTTTTTTATTCTATTTTTTCCCTTTAATGTATATATATTTGACATCAATTGTAATCCCCATGTATTCCCCATCACTATATCACCAGTGCACCATCACCTCAGTCCCCTGTACAACTCTTAATCTTACCAGAAAGACATCTTTTCAAATGTGTTTTTTCATGTATGTTTAACACAAGGGTATGTACCAAGGCAGGAGAGCTTTTATCATTCTTTCCCCAACTGTTACATCCCTACAGTGCCTGCCATACAGTATGCAATAGGTATTTAGGAAACACATGAGTAAGACGTCTCCTAATCCATTATTTGAAAAGTATTTTCAAACAGATAACTGTAAAAAAAAATCAGTAGGTTCAGGTTACATAATCTGGGTACAGTACCGACAAAAACGTAATTTCCATTCACCACATGACATTTTAACATGTTTAGGTACACAAATGTAGTAACTGTTGCCTGTGCACATTTCTTAGCTGAGTACCTAAAACTTGCTTAGTTTAGTACCTAAAACTTGCACGGTTTAGTAGCAGAAAGATAGCAGAATTTTTAAACTTTTTTGCAAATTGATGATTTAGAAATTTCTGGCACTGTATTTCAATTTTTATAAATGATACAGAATTTTTTCCTTTTCATGCTTTTAAATAAAAAGCAAACTATGGCCTTACATTTAACTACGTGGAGGAAATACTGGACGGCGTGCTGGTAGAGTTGAAGAGCTTCCTCATAGTTCCCAGCTTTGTCTTCCTGGGCGGCTTTGCTTGCGATATCTATTGCTTTCTGCATAAAGAGTCACAAAACACACAATCAAAATCAAAGCATGTTTGAAATAAGTAATCATGTTAAAGAGAAGTTTTAAAAAAACAACCTTAAAACAAATCCAACTTTCCTCCTAGATCACAAGTGTGTTTTATTATAAACGAAACTATTTACAAACTGTATATTACATTTGTCATATGGACAGATGCCCTCTGAATACCATTTTATGTGGTAACAATCACTAAGATGCTTGCATAATTTCACACAAGGAGAGTGATATGTAGGGCTAATAAGAAACAATCCAATAACGTGAAAATACATGTTAAAAGCAGTAGGAAAATCCTCAAATAAAATGCAAATGGCTTAAGACGTCTTCAGAAGCAATGGGGCCATTGAAATATCAAATATCTCAGAAATACCCAAATCTTTTAAACTAATAATTAGCTAAAAGGTTTACATATGGACAGTAACCAGAGAGGTCTTTTAAACAACAAAAAGAAAACCTTTAGAAACTTAACATTTTAGACAGCAACAAGATTCCACTAAGGAGATTATAGGATCATTAAAGAGAATTAAGAAACAGCTAAACAACATGCAAGTGTTTCTACTGTTTTTTAAAAGCAGATACTTAGCTTGAGTCCAGCTATTTGTAACAACTCCTACCCCTCTAAGAACAGGAAGGTGGAGAGAGAATATAACAGTTTATCTTTAATAAGACTTATTCTTTCATTTTCTATTTTCATATCTTCCAAAAAATGGCCATAATGAACCACCTTTGCACTATTAAAAAATACCAAAAAAACCAAAACCAAACCAAACCAAAAACCTGCCACAAACAGATCCTTAGAAATACATCCAGCTGATTTTTTGACAAAGATACAAGTCAATGGTGGAAAGCTGGGCTTTCTAAGGAAAGGTTCTCGAGCAAGTGAACTGAGAGGGAGGGAGGGGGAGAAAGAACCTTGACGGAAACTTCATACTTTGTACCAAAATCAACTGTTGACAGATCATGACCTTGCATGTAAAATGTAAACCATAAAATCTTCAGAAGACACATAGAAAACCTTTAGCAGTTAGGGCTAGTCAAATTTCTTATTCTTTTTTTTTTTTTTAAAGATTTTATTTATTTACGCATACAAGAGCTGGGGTACAGGCCCGAGTCTAGGGAGGTGAGAGGATTCACCAGAGACAGAGCGGGGAGCAGAACAGGCAGATGCACTGAAATCTGAAACACACTGCCGAGGGCAGCAGCAGGCGAGGCAGAAGAGGTCTGCTGTGCCATGTGGGTCCCCTCCCTGGCCGGCAGCAGGGATCGAACTCGTGCTGCAGTGGCTGCGGTTTGCTTCACAGTGCGTTGCTTAACCCGCTGTGCCACCAGGGAGGTCCAAATTTCTTATTCTTAAACTTGACTCTGATACAATAAATAAAAGGGAAAAACGGTAAACTGAATAACCCTACCTTAAAAATGTTCTGTTAAAAAAAATTATATTAAAAGGCTGAAACAATGAGCTACAGAATGGGAGAAATATCTGCAAGCCACATACCCAGCAAAGGACTGGTTTAAAATCCTTCTAGTAGTTTGTTTCTGTGCCTTTGAGTTGGTTTGGTTTTGCTTTTGCCTGTCCCCTCCCCCTAGAATACCCACTCCATGAGGACAGGAGTTAGGTGTGTTGTTTCACATTTTAAATTCCAGAGTCAGGCACAGTAGCTGGCACAAGGTCAAAGGAACTGATAACCCTAGGGTCAGTCAGTCAGCTGCTTGTTGTCCACGTGGAAGTGTGAAAGCAGGGGATACCTGGGGCTGTGCCTTCAGATCTGACACACTAGAAAATCCTTGGAAACTGGGTAAATTCCAGAATCATCAAGATATCCCTGCTCCTGTCGGTCAAGGCAAATTCTTTCCCCTACGCTCTGGAGCCCATCTCTACCTTCTTCCTGGGACACGTACTCCACCTGCTAGATGCTATTCTACAGTTTCCATATACCTAACCTTTCTCTTTTATGCTGTCTCCTTCCTCAGCATAAAAATGTCTCCAAGTCAGGCCTCCCTGGTGGTGCAAGGTGTTGTCTCAGCACCATGTAGCTATCTGCAACCACTGCAGCAGCATGAGTTTTATCCTTGGCCAGGAAGGGGACCCACATGGCCCAGCAGACCTCTCCTGCCTCCCCGCTGCTCCCCTCAGCAGTGTACTTCAGTAGATCTGCTTGTTCTGCTCCCCACTCTGTCTCTGGTGGCAAAGTGTCTTTAGTACCAGACGCTCCCTACACCTCTGGCCTGCGCTCCAACTCTTGTATGCATAAATTAATACATCTTAAAAAAGAACAAACATATCAAATCCTACTTAGACTCATCTCTACAAAACCCAAACTAAAATACACCAGCTCTCTCAGTTCCTGGGCTCCTCTCTAAATACCTCTTACTTCTTCATTTCAACAGCAAAGTTTCAAAGAGAACCCCAACTTCATCTCTGCTCCCACACTGCCAAATCTTATGCTTACTGGCTTCCTCTTGGCAGCATTTAACCCTTATTAACAAACACATTGACATAGCTGCCTCCTCTGGCTTCATTCCCTCCCTTGACTGACTGTGGAACAATGACTTTTCAGGTGCCCCTTTCTCCCTCCTTAGATGCAGATATTCCACAGGGTTTCTACCTTGATTTATACTTTTCCACATCCTATAACCTCTCCAAGATGCCCACGACCTCTACTATCGTACATGCTAACAGTTCCTAAATCCTTGTTTCTGGCTAGCGCTCTCTTGAGTTCTGTGACAGTATGCGTCCAACCATTTCTGCTGAATCGTTCCCACAGACATTTCGAACAAAAAAAACTCATATCTACCTGGCTCCGTATATGTCCCGTTTTCTAGTAACCCCAGAAGCATTTCCGACCCATTTGGATATGCAATCCAGGAATCTGGGAGAAAGCCCACACTCCTCCTGCTTCACAGTCCAAATGAAGATGCAAATCTGATTATTCTTCCACTTTCTCTCTGATGGTCCTTCCTCCTCACTCTAAGAGGTGCTGTCCCACTTAAGCCCTCAGCGTCTCCCATCACACAGAGCCCGGCCGAACTGCTCTTCCTGCTTCCAGGCTTCCTGGACACACAGGACAGTTCTGTTCTAAAACAAAAACCTGAGCGTATTACCTTCTGTGACTTCCCATCTCTGGCAGGAGGGGTCAGTCACCTATGTGACTGTGGCACACTGAGCTCCACGTGACATGACCTAACCAGGCTCGTCCGCCCACTCCCTGTGCCAGTCATCCCAAACTACCAGGACAACCTACGTGACTCAGCCTGCGCGTGTTTGCAGAATGTCCTTGCCACCTGCAAAGCCCTATCCCTGACTCGCTGTCAAACTTCAGCTCCTCCGAGACTCAGCGCAGTCATGGCCCTTGTGCTTCCCAACACCCCAAAGAGGACTAGCCTCTGCTTCCTCTGATGGCCACTGCTGCTTATGCAAACCTCCTAAGGTCTCACAGATGCTGCTGGTCACCACGTGAGTCCATTTCACATCAGAAATGGGCTTTCTAAGTGGCCTTACGAAATCCATGGCATAGCAGGCACTCACAAACATCTAGGACTGAATAAGCTTTGCCTGTAATGCACACTGCATCCCTTGCAATTTCTCCAACCCTTGCCAAGCTTTATTCCACTTCTAGACTGTGGCACATGTCATTTGCCCCTTCCTGGAATGCATCCCACTTTGTGCAAGGAGGCATAATGTTGTAGTAAAAACAGCACAAACTTGTAAGCAGATACCTGGATTCAAAACTAGCTTCAGTGCTGATTAACTGTATCTTTTGGAGCAAGTCATAACCTTACTAAGCTTCAATTTCTTCACCTGAAGAGTTGTTCTGCAGATTGCATGATATCAGATGGAACACCAGGCTGACAATCGGTGCAAGCATCTTCCACGCTAGCTAGCTAAGCTCACATGGCCTCTCCTGTGCAACACCTCTCATTTGTCCTTAAAGACCTTAAACACCCTTCCTTTTTGTCTTTTCACATGAAACTCTATTATAGTATCTATCTACTACTTTGTGAATCTGATTTTTAGCTATGTGTATGCCTTCATTAGATTACATGCATTTCGTTATGAGGATTTTTGCCTCACTTGGTGTGGAAGTTACTTGAGCATTGTTCATCCAATGTTCCTAGGTTAGAAGGTCGAAAAATTTAAATGAGAAAGCACAACTGTGAAGAAAGCACGAATAAAATGATAATTCACAGTTTAACACTAGCAACAACTAGCTAGTAACTGTTGCTCCTGCTGATTTGCTGAAGAACATACAACAATCCAATCAAATACAATGAAAAGTGATTATAGAATGAAACTGTGTCTTGTCAATGAAAAAAGGTATCAGTAGATATATGAAAGTTATACTGTAGAATGCCAAGTCACAAAGTCTTGACAAAGGAAAAGCTAGTGGAATAAAACTAGCTAAAGTATGGATAAGATGGGCAATTCAAAAGTCACTTTTCATACTTGAGAGAGAGAACAATACTTTTATCAAATGACCAATTCTTTTTCCTATTACTTTTACCAACAGACCTTTTCCGTATGGGGTTACAACAAATGTGAAGTGAACTGAAGATGCTGATCTTTGTTTAATGCAATCTTGCAATTTCTTGTTGTAAAAACAAACACAAATCAACACATGACTTACATCTTTAACAAGTCAAAGTAGCAACTAGATGTAAAACATTTATTTTCATAATCGTTTGGATCGATTTGCAAGATTAAAATACCAAGAAAACCTTTCTCCTCCACTTTTATTTTGGTGAAATTCTCATCTTTATTCAAACGAGTCTATTCTCTGTGGCCTTTCATCAAGATTAATTATCTTGGGTGAACAAGGTCCTCTATGATGCTTGGTGCCTGTAGCGGGTACTTAATAAATGCCTATTCACTTAACAAGTAAGACAAAACAAGGGTTCAATACAGGTATTTCACATACTATTCTGACGCACTGGGATGAGCGACCCTGAGGTTAAGTGTCATTACTAAAGCCCCTGATGCATCTTGGGGATGGGAGACAAATGTTTTGGAAATCTCTCTTCTCTATAAATGCCATTCCACAGATTTAAGTAAAATCTTAGGATTCCACGATTAACATAAAACCTATGTTCAGTGTGGTCGGGAGGAGAGATGGACCCACAAAGACATTTAATACTCGCTGATCTTATAAACTACATTTTGGAGTCCAGCGGAGAGGGCACATAAATGCATTTGCTCAACGAATTCTTCAGATTCCAAGACCGTCCTCAGGGTTCTAGACACTGAGAGCTCGAGAAGACGCTGTTATAAAAGCTTGAGAAACTAAGAGAGATCTAGGGCCACACTATTTAAAACTGATCCAGGGCCGAGTTTGGCAAACATCACGTTCTTTCCCCTCTTCCTTACAGTGATTGGAGGAGCGTCAGTGTTTCTCGTTCGGGGAGTGCTGCCCAGTTCCGTTTAAACTCGGTTGGTTTGGGCGGCGAGGGTTGGGGGGTGCCTCAACAGAAATCAGGAGCCTCACAAAGCCGATCGGTCTGGGGGACCCCGGAAGCGGGTGCGAGGCGCCGGACCCTCCCACCTGCGTTCGTTCGACGCAGCCAGCCCCGCAACTCTGGGCGCGGCCGCTTCCTGCGCCCTCCTCCCCGTCCCCCCCCGCCCCCCCCCACGCACGGCCCGGGCCTCCCACTTGGCAGGGGCTCTACTCTTCAGGGGCGGGGGAGAGTACCTTACCTGCAGGTTGGATGTGGTGGATGCCATGGCGGAGATCGGAGGCGGCTCCCTCGGGGAAGAACGGAGAGGAGGAACGACGTCGAGTCGCAGCTGGGGTTGCCCCAAACGTGCGCTGGTTGGGGCTCAAGGACCCCGCGCAGCGCCCTCCCTTCCGGAATTTGCTCCAAAACAACACAACGGTCCGGCAGCCGCCCGACCCTCCTCACAAAACTTCCGCAATCCCGAGCCCCTTCGGGCTCTGGTCCCGCCTCTGACCGCAATATTTCCGCTTTCGTCATCAGCACGCGCGGCACCCTGTCCGGAGAGGTGGCCCTGAAACCCGCGACCTGGCGGAAGTAGGCGGGGCGCAGGCGCACTGAGGCGCCGGCCTACAGCCTGGAGGCTACCTCCAGCAAAAGGCTTTTGTTTTTTTTCTAGTGTTCTTATACTTAGCGGTGAGGTTCTGCCGCGTTTCACTCCACGTTTTGGTGCGTGGGTTGTCTCTCTGTGGCTTTGAGTGAAAATTGTCAAATCCTGTTCAGTCCCCACAGGTTGGGGACTTTGTACCCATTACCTGTGCCTCACTTGCTCCACTTCGTCCTCTGTAAAATGGGGGTAGTTACAGTCCCTACCTCAGGATGTAAAGAAAACACGCTTCAGGACCTACAGCACGGTGGTCGGTGAACAGAAAGATTTAGTGCGCTTTAGTGCTTGTCCTTGTTCACGCTTTACACTTCACTGAAAGCATTTTTTGACTGGTGTGACTAAGAGACCGCGAAAATACTGATAAAAGTGCGATAAGTAAGCCACTGCCCTCTAGGAACTTTTTGTGTGATGGGGATGCAGGCTCCTGAACCTAAGTCTTATGGAACAAGTGATCAGATACTATACCAGTTACAGTTAGAAGGAAAGTTAATAGCTTGAGCGATAAAATGCTTTGTGCTAGATAATAGGGATTAAATTAAGGATTAGTGGCAGGACTAAAATAAGGCTTTTTCGCAGGTTTTTTTTTGTTTTTTTAATAGTCCAGAGCTTTTGTTTCTTTTTTCACACCTATCATGCCATGAATTCATAGGGGATGGGTTCCAGCAGCTCAGGCTCCTTCCCATTGGTTCTCACAAAGTGTGCTTCTCTAGGTGGAGCAGGCTGGCGCTTGGGCTGAACCCAAGTACCTTTCTCTTTGGCTTCTTTTTTTTTCTGGTCATTTTCTTTTACACGTTTCAGGAAGCTATCTCGGCTTTTAGAGTGCTTAATGTGCTCAATGTGAACATTAATTCTCTTTGCAAGAATCTTGCCCTTGTTTGTTTACAACAATGCCAACTGCACACTGGGTAACATTATAGACTCTTGAGAGTTTTGCCATGGTTACATTTGTGGGGCATTCCTTTTTGAACAGTGCCCATCCCCTTGATGTCTACAATATCACCTTTCTTGTAGATTCGCATGTATGTGACCAAAGGGATGACTCCATGTTGTCTAAAAGGCCTAGAGAACATATAGCGGGTCCCTCTTCTCTTTCCCTTTGTGTTAGTCATTTTGGTGACTTACTGGAAGATGGCGGTCCCGGCCGAAAAAAAAAAAAAAATCTTTTCTCAGTTTATCTATTGTTTGCAGCTTGTCAATCATGCCACCGTTTAATTTGCCCTTCCTAATTCTTTCCACTCATTTGGCATCTCCTAAATATTATCCCTCACCCCAACACTCAATTTGGTACCAGCTACCCAGTTGTTGAATAATGTCTACTCTATTGTCTTACTAATCTTTATATCCTTCATTGTTTCCCCCCAAATGTAGAATTTCATCCAGTCTGATATCCTCTTCTTTTTCACTCCTCCATCTCTGTTCACCTTATCCACTTTGTCAACTTCAGATAGCAATAGAATAAAAAAAACCTTCAAGGTTTATTTACCCTGTCCTTTGCTCTACATTTACAATAACCTCCTAGGGAACTCCGAACCCACAGTTTTCCCACAAGACAAATTCAACAAATGTAAAGTCAAACTATCTTCTGCTAGAACTTTCATTCTCTGATCTTGTAACAGAGGCTAGATGGTTAAACTGCTTTCAACCTAAAGCTCAGAAAACAAAACAAAAACCAAGCTTATTTAAACTTTCCTCTGAATGTTGTTTTGCACAAATAGCAGATCCTGAAGGGTTGACTAACCTTAACTGATTTCTAAAACCTGTTGGAGTTGTAAATTACAAACCAAGAGGCAAAGTCAGAAAAAACAAGAAAAGACTGAGAAACTGTCAAAAATTGCAGGGGAATAAGGAGACATTGTTACAAAATGTGTCACACTGAAAAGTAGAGGAGTGTCCTCAATGTGCCTGCAGAAACTGGTGTCATTTTTCCAATTCTACTTCTATGTTGACAAAATCTCAGACCTCTTAGACTACAACTCCAACAATGCCATGAACCATACTTCCTGGACAGGTGGGCAGCTGGGAATGAGGAGTGAAGATAGACTGATAGATCATAGATTGATAGCTAGAGGTGGGATGAAGGAGGAGAGTGTGACGCTTGGAGAGGCTACTCCTGGGACTTCAGTGCTTTGGCAGACAGACAGGATAGTGGAAGCTGTTGTGTTGACTTATGGTGGATGGTCTGCACTTTGTGAATATTGGGTCTCTCCTTTCCCAGTTATCTAGGACCTGCCTAACCCCTTTCTTGGGTTCCCTGCCAGGAGGTAACTGACTCCTTTGAAACTTTTAGACCCAACCTCTCTGCTCAGCCTGTGCTGGGCAACTGCCCATACGGGGATGGGTAATTTTGGAGTTTGATTAGAAGTCTCTTATTTGACATTTGTTCTTCACTCTCTCTGCCCTTGGACCCTCACACCAATTTAAGACCTTTGAGCACCATGGGTCTGCTTTTCTGCCTTCATACAAGCACATGGCACTTGGAATGGTCAAAGTAAATTTTTTTCCTTAGCAATTTTCCTTAGCCCTTGGGTGCCCATAGTTTTGACTGGTTTTAATTTGGTTCCTTGAGTGAATATGAGCCTCCTGGTTACAATGGACAACTAATGCAAATGGGATTCTGGGTTGGATCTGGAACAGAAAAAAGACATTGGAAAACCTAAAATAAAAATATAAAACCTATAAAAAAAGTCTGCAGTTAAACTAACCCTAATATACCACTGCTAATTTCTTAGTTTTGATAAGTATACCACGGCTATTTAAGATGTTAACAGTACAGTACGTTACATGGAGAGTATATGAGAATTCTCTATCTATGTTTACAATTCTTGAAAATATTTAAAAATTCTTACACTTTGGGAACTTAAATTCCTATAGCATTTAAACTTTCAGCCTTTTAGATGTTTAGAAATGTAAATGTAGAAACACTACATGTACAATTATTTATAAAGTACTTTCACATTATTATCTTATTTCTTTATGAAGTAGATCTAAATTATTGCATTTTACAAATGAGGAAATTAGGAAAGAGAGAGGGAGAGAGAGAGAAAGATAAGTCCCCCAAGTAAATATATCTCTTCAGTGGCAGTTTGGAGTTTGAACCCAAATCATTGCACTCTAGGTCCAGTATCAGAAGATGGACAGTGACGTGCTAGAACAGAGACATTGGCACCAGGGTAGGCAGGAAAGACAGAACGCTTAACTTAGAATGATTGGCTAGTTGTTTCTTAGGGAAGGTGTAAAATGAACTCAATCTTAGAATCTTGGACTGATTTTGACAGGCTAAACCATTTCAGGCAGAAAGAACAGCATGAATAAGCATGTCTGAGAGATGCCTGGAATGTAGGAAGCAGGAGAGCCGTAGGGGGAGAAGTGATAGGAGAGGAAGCTAAAATGCCTCAGTTTTGTTTTGTTTTGTTTTTTTTTAGCATAAACTGTTTGGATTCTGTTCTGCAAGGAATAATGAGTTATTGGACAATCTCCCCTCCTCCACCTGCCTTCCCTTCCTCCCTTTCTTCCATTCAGAAGAAAAGTAGTAGATTCTTGATTTGGTCTGACATTGGTTCTAGGAAGCTAGATTTGTAGAATAGATGAGGGAGACAGGAGATAGCAAGATCATATAGGAGGCTGCTGCAGTGGTGTTACCTTTTAAAAAATGATGTCTGTTCCTCTAGCACAGCCCTTAAATCTTTCATTAATACATCAGCTCTTCTTCAATTGTTTTCACCAATTCAATCTGCTAAAATCATACCTGTTCTCCAAGTACTAGCTCCAAAGTCACTTCCTTTGAACCGTCATGACTCTTTGGACCTTGAATTGTTCTGAGATAATGGGCTAAGTGCCTGGAACCTAGTGGACACTCAGTAATTATTAGTCTCACCCTATAATGTTCCTTCTTTCTAAATTGTAAAACCACCAGGAGTGGACTTCATAGTATCTATCCCTTTACCTTTCCATCCCCTACCCTCACACAGAGAGTGTACTTAAATAATTAATGTTTGTTGATCCAAAATGAAGTCTCTAGGACCTGATACTCTAGGTCCAGTATCAGAAGATGGACAGTGACGTGCTAGAACAGAGACATTGGCACCAGGGTAGGCAGGAAAGACAGAACGCTTAACTTAAAGCGTTCAAAACTCAAGATTAAAACTTCAGTTGGCTGGTAGGTGGCCTTTGTGAATTCAGTCTTCAATAGGGTCTCCAGTTCAACCTATCTTGGATAGACCCACTCCACCCAGACCATCTTTTTTTTTTTTAACATGCAAAAGACAGCTTCCTTTATTTTGTACAATTGGCCTCATAATGGCTTGAAACTGAGTCTGCCTGGAATAGACAACGTAATCTATAAGATACACTCACGTGCTTTCTTGATTGTAAACACAACTGGACAATTTTCTTTTCTTTTCTTTTTTTTTTAGAGTTGAATGCAGCAAGGCTTTATTAGACTCAGACACGAGGGAGTCATTTTGGGAAAGGAGAATTTAGCCTGTCCACCCAGACCATCTTAAAGGAATTGTTCATTAGACCCTCACAGCCTGCCCAGCGTAGCACTCACGTCCACCCAGAAGTGAGGCCTCCGCTTGTAGAATCTGCACTTTTCTCCTTGACGCAGAACATAGCTAGAAGAAAGACAAAGCTTTGACAGGGAGGATCATGGGAAAGAAGTGACTCATAGGCAGTTCTCAGGTGGGAACCTGTTGGCCATTTCAACAGCATGAATGTGTTCAGTAACCCAGGAGACCCAGTCCTTTCTCACCATTCCCATTCATGTTACTCACTGTGGTGTGATAAAACTTCTGGACTGATAAGTGGGTTTGGAAGGCAACCCAGCGACTCACTCAGCCTTGTGATGAAGAAGGGAGTGTTTTCAAAGCAGCCATTCATCCCTGTTGATTGCCCGGGGCAACTATGATTTAAGTCATTAGCATGAAGAAGAGATGAGGTGCTTTACCCCCAGGATGATTGTAGGTAATGTCACCCAGTTCCAGAGGCTTCTGGGTGCCATGAGGCCAGGAACCTTATTGAGGTTGTTGGGTGAGTTCCTTCTCCCCACCTCAGCATGGCATCTCTAGCCAAGGCTTCTTGGGGCCAAAAGGTGTCCTGTCCCTTGGCACTGTTTGATTAAAGAGTCTTCTAGACTATTTCAGTAACAACAGCATCTCCAGACTGTGACTATATGGACAATGGGTAAAACAAGAATTGACTCTTGGTCAACCCTTCCAAGAATGTCCCCCTCGCTCTTGTGCTACATTCAGTATTTCAGCAAGTATGAATGGTAGAGTTCTACTTGTTGAAGAAAGATGGAAAACATTTGATTTCTTCTCAAAGCTCCCTGTTTCCTGCTCAGACAGTATTAGGTATGAACTATCTATATGTTTTTTAGTTTTCTTCCTCTATCAAGGCTTGCAGTTCACTTAATTCTAGTTGACATTTACCAGTACAATAGTACCATAACGGTTTACATTCTTACATATATTATTTAATATATTTACAGATAAAATGACTTTCTTCATAGTAATGTAGTGTGGGTAATGGGTTGTGTGTAGAGGGTAGAGGATGTATGTGTGTGTGTGTATTATAGTGAAATTAAGTGACCGTGAGTTGAGGATTTGATGACTGTTATAGCTGAGAATCAGTGTAGGATGACTGTTCATTAAACCAACCTTCCAACTTTTCTATATGTTTGAAATTCTTCACAATAAGAGGAGTCTGCAGAAGTTTCTTTTCCCCATATTTGTGTTGAACTTTGTTAAAATTATTCTTTATTCAATTTCTGTTATATAATCTTTTCATCTTTTGATTTATCAAAGTCTTTTGTATATTAAAGAACTTCTTTTGTTATATGTGTTGCAGTGATTTTTCTCATCTTACACCTTTATAACCTTTTCTGGGCACAAAAATGTAAGTTTTAATATGGTCATTTTTATCACTCTTTTTAATTTTTGTTATGCTTAGAAAGTATTTACCCACTACTAAATTATTTAAAACAATATACCTAATCTTTCAAGATTTCACTGTTGCATTAAACTTTCTTACATCTCTGGATTTGTGTGTGTATGTGTGTAAAATTTAAGGTTAAAATCTAGCTTTGTTGGCTTTTAAAAAATTTACTCTGAATGAGTAATCAGACATCCCAGTATTGTTTATATTTTTCTCCACTCATTGAAAAGCCATGTTTCCTTTTACACAAATTTATTACTAGGATTTATCTGAAATCTTTTTTTTTAAAGATTTACTAGTTATGCGTACAATCACTGGGGTACAAGCCAGAGGTGAAGGGGGTGAGAGAATCCACGAGACAGAGTGGGGAACAGCACAGGCAGATGGACTGAAATACACTGCTGAGGAGAGCAGTGGGCGAGGCAGGAGAGGTCTGCTGTGCCATGTGGGTCCCCTCCCCAACCAGGGGCAGGGATTGAACTTGTGCTGCCAGTGGCTATGGTTTGCTTCATAGTGAGTTGCTTAACTCACTGCACCACCAGGGAGGGCTGATTTGTTTGAAATCTTGATGCTGTTTTAATTATTCCTTTTTTACCGTTTCTTCTTATGCTAGCAAAACTGGCTTTTTATTGGGGTTTTGTAATATATTTCAATATCTTGTGGCACTGTTTAACTCATTGCAAGCACAATGGGAAACAAGCTAAGAGTTTGAGTGCTAATGTAAGAATACTTGGTTCAGATGCTGGCTCTGCCTGAGTTAGGCTATTATATAATCCCATGAAATTACTGCTTCTGCATTAATAAAATGTAGATAGTTGGCATCTAGTAGTTGTTAACTATCAATAGGTTTCAGGATAGTTAAGACTTTCATAACTGTGAACTTTAGTATCATTTTGTCAATTTCCACCTAAAAAATCAATTTTATTTTGGGATTGTATTATTTGTATTAATTCTATTAATTTAGGGTGGATGAGGATCTTTACAATACTGGTTTACCCTTAGAATCCAAAACCACATTATGTCTTATTCAAGTTTTCTTGTATGCTTCTTAGTAGAATTTAACTTTTTTCTTCAGATGGTTCCTGAACATTTGTTGTAGGTTTACTTTGGGGTATTTTCTTGTTGCCATTACAAAAAGTACAGTATTTCCTCTTATAATTTCTAACTGGTTATGGCTTATATACAGAAAACTATAAGCATATGTAGGTTAACTTGGTAGAAACATTGTTTCTAATAGATTATTAACATATTTTGGGGTTTCTAGGAAAATGATGAAAACATCTGCAACACTGACACTTTTGCTTCTTTCCTTTAGAATGTTGAAAATATCAAAAGTTGTCATTCTTTTTTTTCCTAACTTTAAAGGCAAAACTGTAGTGCTTCATGAATAATAATTTTAGATGTTATTGTGTTAGTTTTCTATTGTTGCATAACAAAATGCTATAAACTTAACAGCTTCAAACAACACACTTGTTATCTTGCAGATTCTGTGCATCACAGGCCTAGGCATGGCCTAGCTCGGTTGCCTGTTCAGGGTTTAAATGAAATTCAGGTGTAAGCTGGGCTGTATTCTCATCAGGAAGTTCAACTGGGGAAGGATCTGCTTCCATGGTCCTTGAGATTGGTGGCAGAATTCATTTCCATGTGCCTGTAGAATGCAAGGCAGCCTGCTGTATCAAAGCCAGGAATCCAGGAACACACACACATACACGTGCACACACACACACACTTGTTCCTGTTCACTCATAGTTATAATGTCAGTAAAGTCTCAGATTCTCCTTTACAGGACTCACCTGATTATATCATCCCCACTGACCTAATGAGATGATTAAACTCATCTCAACTAATCACAGCCCCCTCATCTTTTTCATATAACATTGGTTTGAAGGAAGTGACAAATTTTATTTGCACTCAAGAAAGGGGACCATATAAGAACATGATTCACCGAGAATTTCTTTTTTTTTAAGGTTGATTTATTTATGCACACAAGAGATAAGATATAGGTCAGAGTTGCAGGAGGTGTGAGGATTCACCAGAGACAGAGTGGGGAGCATAACAGGCAGATGGACTGGAACGCACTGCTGAGGGGAGCAGCGGGCAAGGCAGGAGAGTTCTGCTGCGCCATGTGGGTCCCCTCCCTGACTGGGGATTGAACTCACACTGCTGTGCCCCAGGTCTGGCGCTCAACCCGCTGCACCACCAGGGAGGCCCCACTGAGAATTTCTTAGAGTATATCTACCACAGAAATATTTTAGATGACAGTTATGTAAACTAGACAGGAGAAATTAATATTCTTTTCCTAACACAAGATAAATTTGTGAGACTTCATATTGTAAATGCTGTATTCACTAGCAGTTAAAAAATTTTGTTGGTACTCCATGTGAATGTATGTTTGTATATATGCAAACATGTATATATACATGTACATGTATAATTTATGTTTTGTGGGACTAAGTATTATAGTCATGAAGAAAACAAAAACTGGACCATAATAAATGGAGCGACTAAGGCCACATGCTTATAAAGAAGGATTTCATGATGAATTACTGCCTTTGGAAATTGCACGGAGTCAAAGAATTTGTTTTAGAAAGGGGAACTGCTTCTCTTTACCCTCACAATAAGCTGGTCATTGCATCTTCTAGAAGGATAGAACATAGCGGCCTTTAATGTCCACTGTAAGCTCCCTTTTCAGAGTGACTCATTCCAGCTGTCTTTTGCAAAACTTCCAAGGCTGCTTCTCCAAATCAAAATAGATATCTGGCGCAAGATTACTGGGGTGGAATAATTTTTAATTGAAAAATCAACCTCCATTTATTTCTCATGGATTAGTTTCAGTAGAAGGATTTAGGAGAATTTAGATTCACCCCAGAACAGCTCTCGATCCTAAGGAGCATAATCTCCCAAGTAACCACAATGCCATCATCAAGCTAATGATGATCTAAATTAGCAAGGGAATTTTGCATTTTGTTTTCTAAGTGGACATTTTCCCAGGAATTCTAGTCTAAATTAGTTGCTCATTGTCCTGCTTGATTGCTAAATTAAGTCAACTCAACAACAAGATTAAGCAGAAATAAAATGAATACACCATAAGAGTAGCAATTATGAGTCCTGCCAGAGAGGGTTGGAACATGATGTCTGTTTAGTAGTGTTTTATCCTTTTGAAAATAGTTTAATGTTCTCTCCACATTGTCAGAAACTCATTAATATCAATTTCATGAAAATCTTTGTTGAAACCTTACGCTTTCCTTCCATCTTCCTTTTCGAAGTGCGTAGATTTATATCTGCAAACATTTTCAAAAAGATAATTGTCAGAAAAAAATAAATTGGTGTGTTTTTGTGTAGAACATGTAGAGAAGTCTTGTGATTTACTTACTAGGTAAGCATTTTAGTAAAATGGCACTACAGTAAGTCTCTGTGTAATGAACAAGGGTGATCAGGTTGAGGGGGTTAAGAGCAGGATTGGGGACCCCTAAAGGAAAGGTCAACCTGATGTAAAATTGGCCAGCAACTTTCTTCTTTGTGATTTACCAGTTTCCTTGGGTAATATTTAAAAACAGATTTGAAATGCGACATATTTCAATGCGGCATGAAAAAACAAAATCGCCAAATCAAAAAAAAAAAAAAAGTACTGCTTTTTTTGGAGGAAAAAAATATTTTTCAGAGTCAATGTTGATGATTAATCCGGAAGAGGATCAGTCAGAGGGAAAAGGGTCCAGACCAGCTGCTTTCTTCAAAAATACTCAATTGGAAGTTGCCATTTCAATGTACTCTAAGGTCAATATTTTAACAAGATAAAACTTTTAATATGCCTGTTCCTACTGTATTTGTCATTGGGTTGGACTTTGGAATGAAAGCTATGGGATAGAATTATTCCATCCTGTCTTCTTAGAGTCCCAGCTACACACTTGTGTGTGTGCATGCGCACACACGCACACAGACACACACGAATTCCACACTCACGAATTCCATTCACTTTAATTCCAAAGTTCAACCCAATGACACATAGAGTAAGAATTCCCTCCTTATGTGTGTGTATATGTTTATGGGACTCTAAGAGAGCATGGGATTAGACACCCCCATGCCTGCACCAAGGAAACTTTCCCTTCAACCCCTCACACCTGCTGAACTGCAGTCACGTACACAGTACTAGACTGATTTTTTAAAAAAAAAAAGATTTTTATTTACTCATGCATACAAGAGCTGGAGTACAGGCCAGAGTCGTGGGAGGTGAGAGGAGTCACCAGAGACAGAGTGGGGAGCAGAACAGGTAGATCGACTGAAATACACTGCTGAGGGCTGCGGGCAAGGCAGGAGAGGTCTGCTGCGCCATGTGGGTCCCTTTCCTGGTGGGGGATCGAACTGGCACTGCTGTGCCACGGATGTTGACTGATGTTTAATGACTCAAGTGTCAGACCTGGCCCGTCTTCTGCGGACTTCAATACAGTTGGAATAGTAAAGCCATTACTGATAGGAAGCAGTCTAGATGGGGCAAAAATACAATGTACACCTCATGTTGAAAGCAAGTGGTGGGTGAAGCTCGCCTCAGGGATTTGTGTTCAGAGAAGGGGCTCCTGATGCAGTGAGGGGGTGTACACGTGTCCCCATAAAGTTACCCTGTGCTACTGAGGATCACTGTCCTTTCGTGTTATTCAAATTATAATTACAAAATGGAAGTCTTGAGTGCTCAAGTGTTTATTCGTAATCTTGGCCAGATGCCACCTTGGAAGAGAAAGGGTAGGTTAAAAACCACAGCCAGTTCAATTATTTAATTTCACTGTATTAAAGCTCAAAGTTGCCAAATGATCTCATTATCGAATTATATCCTAAGGTCATGCTGGGAAAATAAGCAATTCTACGCCAGACAAACTACTCCCAAGGGCAGCTCCTGGCCAATGGTATTTTTGAAGTTGCAAAATGGCTGTGTTTTTCATTGGAAAATTCCATTCTCTACCCCATGGTTCCTTGGTTCCCCTCACCTAATGCAGCAAAGCATCAGGTCAAACAGTGACCATGCAAAAGACACTCAGGAACTTGTGACCGAAGACAAGGAGCAGTCTGAAAAGCAATTTTGTAAGATTTTTTTTTTCAAAGAGGCAACATAGGTCTATAAAAATCTTGTAAGAAAGTAGCCAACTACAGTGTTGATGACAAGTGCCTTCCCTATCTTGTTATGGTTAGATAGTCACAGGCTGTTAAAATACTATAGTGAGTGATGTTGTGCTTGGGGAAATTTCAAATACAGTTGAGAGATGTCTGCCGTGCTTAGCTTTCATTCTTTTTGTTGGAGGGCCTGTTTTCAGAATGGTAAGACTTTGTAGAAGCAGAGCGTTCAGTTTCCCTTTTAGAAGAGAAAGTACACTAGCTCTTTCCAAGCAATGAATGCCCCAAAACAAAGGAATTGTATTGTACTAATGAAAAATTGCAGAGAAGGGATATTATAAGAGACCCAAAGGGGTAGATTTAGGTCAAGGGAGATATATATATATATATATATATATATATATAATATATATCCAACTTGGAGCGAAGGGAAACATTAACTTATTTAAAAGTTGGCTTTTCAAAGATCCTGGAGTGTAAAGTATCATGTAATTGAGCCAAGTGAACAATATGTCAATCAACAAATCTAAATTGAGTTGACTATTATGTGTAAGGCATCTAATCCTCCAAGCTCCTTTTACATTTCCAGAATGAAAAAGGCCAGCATTGTGCATTGACTGTGTAACTAGTGGGTATCACAGTACTAATATAACTCAGAGGTGCCAACAGCAATGCTGTGATGTCACTGTGCTGTCTTTGTTTGGGAGCATGGTGGAAACAGCTCTCTCCATGCTTAGAGTCCTGAAGTCCCTCTCATCAACTTCACGGACTGTCTTGTAGAGTTGAGAGAAGGGCTGTGTTAAAGCAAGTGTGATTTATTCAGAAGACCCCAGTTCTATACCCAGCTATGGTGCTACCTTGCTTTGAAGAGGTCATTAGTTTCTCTTGTCTTTAGTTTGCTTGTCTGGGAAGCAAATGAGCTAAATCATCTCTAAAATCACCCACTGCTCCAAACCAATCCCTTGAAACTCAACATCATTATTTATATAATTTTTAAAGATTTATTTATTTATGCATACAAGAGTTGAGGTACAGGCCAGAGTTGCGGGAGGTGAGAGGATTCACCAGAGGTAGAGAGGGGAGCAGAACAGACAGATTGACTGAAATCCACTGCTGAGGGGAGCAGTGGGTGAGGCAGGAGAGGTCTGCTGCACCATGTGGGTCCCCTCCCTGGCTGGGGATCTAACTCCCAGTGCTGTGCTGCGGATGCTTCACAGTTAGGCGCTCAACCCACTGAGACACCAGGGAGGCCCTATATAGATATAATTTCTTAAGTCTTTGTTTTTTGTTTTTAAAGCGATTTTATTTATTTATGCATGCAAGAACTGGGTACAAGCCAGAGGTGTGGAGGGTGAGAGGACTTAGCAGAGACAGAGTGGGGAGCAGAACAGGCATATCTATTGAAATACACTGTTGAGGGGAGCAGCGGGTGGGGCAGGAGAGGTCTGCTGTGCCATATGGGTCCCCTCCTTGGCCAGGAATCGAACTCGTGGTACAGTGACTGTGGAAGCCCTACGGTGTGGCGCTCAACCCCTTGTGCGACCAGGGAGGCCCTTAATATCATTATATTACTTGAAATTACCACCATGGTGTAGAATTGCACCTTTGCTTTTATGTCAGATGGCTAAGATATTGTAGAACACAAAGTATTAGAGATGTTGGATTAGAGGCCCAAAGACTGGCACTTAACTCTGGAACTTAGTTTTCTTATCTGTAAACCTGGACTAATGATTCTCACTTACAAGGTTACTGCGAAGATGAGAGATCATGAGCTGCACGTTAGCCCATAGGGGATATTCACTAAAAGCTACTTTTTCTACTTACCTCTGCGAACTGCTTCATGCCAGTATGTAACTTGACTCCTGTGGGAAATGGAATAGCCTTTATGACAATCTACAGTTTTCCAGGGTATTGCTGTGGTGCAGAATGCTGTCTTTGTGATTAGATGCCATCAGGTATGAAATTTTAGGACAGCTTACTAAGGGCCACCGGCAAGCGTTCACTTCTTTACAGAGGCATTGGATGTTACCTTTGTAATGTCTTTTACTCAGATCTTACAGTTCATTCTGAGACCTTAAGCCCAGGCTTTCCGCAGGTGGTGAGGCCAGACCCAAAGCCCTCCTAGCCCCCCTTCACCTGAAGGCATATGATATGGACTGGATGAAGCTTCTCAGCTTGGCATACCCCTCGCTGTACTGCATTTCGCCACATCTGGATACTGTTGGCTGCTTCTTCTTTCGTTCAGGCAAGCACTGGACAGCATAAGCTTCTACCAACCTCAGCCCTTCCCTTCACCCCCTATGTCCCAACAGTGACCATTATGAAGCTAGAAACTGGGCCTCCCTGGTGGCGCAAGGGGTTGAGGCACAGCACTATGAAGCTATAGGTAACCACTGCAGCACGAGTTTGATCCCTGGCCAGGGAGGGGACCCACATGGTGCAGCAAACCTCTCCTGTTTCCCTGCTGCTCCCCTCAGCAGTGTGCTTCAGTAGATCCACCTGTTCTGCTCCCCACTCTGTGTCTGGTGAATCCTCACTCCCCACATCTCTGGCCTGTACCCCAGTTTTTGTATGCATAAATAAATAAAATCTCTAAGAAAAAAAATAAAGCTAGGAACCCTTTAGGTGTTGCACAATAATGCTTGATTCTGGAATCAACTTGCAATTAGTTAATTTATGTCATGTTGGTGTACCTGTCATTTTCTGTTCTTGGACCCGAGACTTTTTGTTGGAACTTACAGTGAACATTAACTCGCAGTAGTTACTAGATTTTGGGTTCTTCAGTTCTCCAAGAAATAGAAATAATAGAAAGTCTAGTTTTCAAGCACCACAAGTATTTATTCGATCTTGTGCGGTGCAGCACAAAGGAGTCGTTGAATAGGGTTCTGATGCTGCTTGCTGAGAATCAGGCAAAGCTCTGTTCAAGCAGCTTTAACCCGATGTAATAAAGCGCTGGGGTCCTGTTTCTGTCTGTTTCCATGACATTATTCCACCCCCCCTTCTCATGATCTCACTTTTATAGAAGAATATCTATTATCTTCCATTCGCCTTCAAGAACCCCTCCCATGAAATCAAAATTTGCCAAAAAATGATGTTTCAGCATGGATGGAGCTAGAAGGAATTATACTCAGTGAAACAAATCAGAAGGCAAGAGAAAAATATCAGATGGCTTCATTTTTAGGAGGAATGTAAAGGAAAATCAATACAAAAAAAATAATACTAAGAGAGAGCTCTAGGAAATGAGCAATTACAGCCAAAAACAAGCAAACAAGCAAACAAACAAACCAAAAACACAACTAGAACAAAGGTCAAAGACAAACCAAAGGGATCATTTGGGGGGAGGTGGGTAGAGACCGGGATGAAGGCAGAAGAGCACAAGGGACTGAGGTGATGGTGCACGGGTGACGTGGTGGTGGGAATTCCCTGGGGACTACAAATGATGTCAAATATAATTAAATAAATCGAAAAAAAAATTACATTTCACAGTGGTAGATTTGTGCTCCCCCCGCTCCTGGCAGCTCCCCTTACAGGGTACATTCATGTCCTCAAAGGTTCACAACCTATTCCCATATGGACGTTGGGCAGTGGCAGCTGTTGTGAGCAGCAGGAAGAAGAGACTGCTTTGGGCTGGGCTGAGCTGGTTTCCAAGAGGAACCAGCCACTGAGTTGGTTCTCCAGTGGGAGGGGAGAGGCAGGATGCTGCCAAGCACGTGGTCCATGCAGATTCTGCACACAAGGTTCTTGCTCTCCAGTCAGCTCATGGTCTCCCCCTGCTGTGGGCATACATTTTAGTCAGATATGGGGGGAAAAAAGTGCTGGATGCATGAGCTTGGTTAGACCGCATGTCTAGGTTAAGTCCAATGTCCTCCACAGCTAAGCTTGGTTATATAGTATCAAGGGTTATTTTTAAAAATTACATATATATATTAAATTATTTTTTATTTTGTGCAGTGTATATTTCTTATCCCCGTGGAATTCCCATACTAATTCACCCATGCACCATCACCATAGTCCCTTGTGCTCTTCCCAATCCCACCATCCCTTTTGTTCCTTCTCCTGCCTCCTCCCCTAGGGAATGTCTCAGATTCATAGTTGTCTGTTGATTTTGATTCTTTATTTATTGTAATTGATTTTTCCCCCTTAGTCCCTTGTTTGTTTCCTCTACATTCCTCCTATGAGTGACACCATCTGGTATTTTTCCTTTTCTTTCCAGCTTATTTCACTCAGCATAATCCCTTCTAACTCCATCCATGTTGTTGCAAAGTGCATGAGTTTATCCTTTTTGATTGCTGCATAATATTCCACGATGTATATATACCCACATCATCTTGATCCAGTCATCTGTTTTTGGGCATTTGGGTTGTTTCCATAGCCGCCTATTGTGAACAGTGTGGCAAGTATCAAGGGTTATTATGACAGTCAGATGCAATCTGCAGTGTTGGGAGGGGGTGGGCCCTGCACAAAAGTGAGGTGCGCGGTCTCCCTCCATCCCACATAAGTACTTACATGACAGTTAGGACTGAGTCAAGTTATCTCTATAATTTTATTACTTTTACATAAGAGTTTATTCACGAATGAATTCACATGTTCATATGAATAAGCCCATCTACAGCAGACCTGTAGATTTCCTAGCTCTTGATTGTTTCTGAAATATTTCTGTGCAGAGTGAGAGAATTAAACAACAACAATTTTAAAGAAGTCTTGTCAAATGAATCAATACAGGAAATAGGAGATTGTATTTGGGGTCTTGGTTGCCCAGCTTCCAGACCATCCTTTCTGGTTCCGGGGATCCCAGAGTGTTAGTGCCCAGGGCTGTTGCCACAGAGCATTCCACACACGCTGGCCTGCTGTGCTCCTCCGAGGGCAGTGGGGGATGTTCTTCTCGCCTTCTCTCCATGTTTCTGTTGCCCTTGACATTCGTGGGTTGGCGGATGGGTCTCCCCAATCTGCCGCTGCCATCACACTGCACCCTCGTCTCTGAGCCTCTGTGTTCTGAACTCCCTTTTGTTTTCTTTTCTTTTTTAAAGATTTATTTATTTATTTATGCCTGCAAGCACTGGGGTACAGGCCAGAGGTGTGGGGGGTAAGAGGATCCACTAGAGACAGTGGGGAACAGAACAGGCAGATGGATTGAAACACACCTGCGTCATGTGGGTTACCTCCCCAGCCGGGGGCAGGGATCGAACTCGTGCTGCAGTGGCCCTGCTGGCTTCATAGTGGTTGCTTAATCCATTGTGCCACCAGGAAGGGCCCCCGAGCTCCCTTTTCTTATACTGACGCCAACCATCTTGGAGGCTATGTCTGTCCAGATCCAGCGCGACCTCATGTTCATTTGATTACATCTTCAAAGACTCTGTTTCTAAGAAGGTCACCTTCAAGGGCACTGGGGTTAGGACTTGAACACACCTGTTTTGGGGGGGCACAGTGTAGTTCGTAATGCCTGGAGTGGAGGGGAGAGCGAGAGCTTGCTTCTCAGCGTGGTGGCCGCGAGGGCCAGTCTCTGGTGGACAGAGAAAAGGCTCATGGCCTCAGACTGGGTGCTTTGGGCCAGAATTTTGAATTTTGAACAGGTAGCCCCAAACTTGTAGGCCCCAAAGCTGACCGGGCAGTGTTTGGGAGTCCTGTGTGTGGCAGTGGATCTGGGAGGGCGAGTGGAGAGGTTTCTGGTCTTTGGTTCTTGTTTCATTCCTGACTTTGGTTCTCTGAGCTCCCTTCAGTGCTTGCACCATCCTTGCAGGGAATTCCCTCTCCGTTGCTTAAATTACATAGTTAGGGCCCTCCCTGGTGGCGCAGTGGTTTAAGCAACGCACTGTGAAGCAAACCGCAGCCTCTGCAGCACGAATTCAGTCCCTGCCCGCAGCTGGGGAGGGGACTCACATGGGGCAGCAGCCCTCTCCTGCCTCACCTGCTGCTCCCCTCAGCAGTGTTTTCAGTCGATCTGCCTGTTCTGTTCCCCACTCTGTCTGGTGGATTCTCTCACCAACCCCCCCAACTCTGGCCTGTACCCCAGTGCTTGTATGCATAAATAAATATATCTTTAAAAAAAATTACATAGTCTTTCTTGTTCGCAAGCAAGAATTCTGAGAAATGGCAGCAGCAAATTTAACTTATTCAGCTATTACCAGAAAGTTCCAAGGAGAAGCCAACGCCGGGAAAATTCAGCTTCAAAAGAGTAACTGTCACTAAGAACATTAGCTATGGCAGGACATTAAATATTGACTACCAAGTCACTCTTTTGCCATAAATATTTTATACCAATGACAAAAGATAAAGCTCCTTTATAAATAAAGTAGTTACACCAGGAAGTTGAGGAAATTTGCTAAACAGTGCCTAGGAATAAGAATTCAAGTTATGTTTAAAATTGTAATTCAAAGGTTTTTTAAAAATTAAATGAAGAGGTCTTCAATATTTTGTGCCTTTCAATTACTTTAGGCTACTGGATCAGTACCCTAATTCAGGTCCATCTGTAAATTTTAAAGAAGTTCACGCAATATGAATTCATTTTTTTCCCTTAGTGCAATCAATCTATTTGTTAACCAGCTGGCAGTCAGCAGTTTATACTCTAAAAAGAATTTATATTAAAAAATGTGAGGCGTTTACCATCCTACGTGTGGTACGAGCTCCCTCTTCTGGTTGCTTATAGAAACTACAGTTTTCTACCTCCCTCCCTGGGTAACAGGAATTCAAAAGTATGAATTTATCTTTTGTTTTGTCCTCCCCTCTTGAAAATTGTCAGAGGTGGTAGCTTTAGGCAGGCGCAAGAAAAGGCACAGATTAGGAAACCATCTTTTAAGTTACTCTTGGCCCCCACCCTCCTAGGTTCGAAATGAAAAATTTTTCTCTACTGAGTAAAGCTGTCGGATAGAAAATAAGTAAGCCACAAGGGCCGTTTAAGATTTTTCTAGTGGCCACATTTTAAAAAGTAAAAGGAAACAAGCAGAATTAATTTTGATAATGTATTTTATTTAACCCATTGTATCCCAAATATGATCACTTCAGCATGTAATCAATGTTAAAAAATATCAATGAGCCATTTTACATTCTTTTGTTGTACTAAGTCTTTGAAATCTGGGGTGTACTTTGCATAGGTCACTCCCCCCACACACACCCCAGTTTGTACTAACCACATTTCAGCTGCTCCACGGGAGCCAGTGGTGGTTAATTAGACAGCCCAGGACCGAGCAACACTCTAACAACAAGGACAGGAACTTGAGGGGTGTGGAATTAGGTGTTTCATAATTCACGGTTCAGAGCGCATGGTAACATCTCACAATGTGTCTGAGATCAGTGCAGAGAAGTACCATCAAACATGAATAAATTGTCTTGCAAGAGCCTAGAAGCTCGTGCTTTCTTTATATCATCGTTGGAGGAACATAGAGTTGTATAATGGCTTTGGGAAGTGGTTGACCCTGTGGAAGAGAGCTTTTGAACATTCAGACCTCCTGGACCCACCCTCACCCCTGTAGAGATGGGGTCAGGGGAATCTGGGGGCCATCTGTTTTTTTTTTTAAAGATTTATTTATTTATGCATACAAGCACTGGGGTACAGGCCAGAAGTGTGGGGGGTGAGAGGATTCACCACAGAGAGCAGGGAGC